>JAXCMG010000003.1:90249510-90262823 GCA_034642415.1 Podarcis siculus | reverse complement strand
GAAGAAGAAGAAGAAGAAGAAGAAGAAGAAGAAGAAGAAGAAGAAGAAGAAGAAGAGGAAGAAACATTAAGTGGTCTTCCAAGACAGTAAGTAATTTTCAAGTGATCCACAGGGAGGAGAGTTTGGGAACCACTGATTTAGGGTATCTGGACATTTTACCTCTTCATCATGACTGGGACACACATTTGCAGAATCTCTGTGAGGGTAATTGAAGTCACCCATTCCTAAAACATTTCTTCCTTTGGATGCCTCCTTGATTTCATTCTCCATCTCAAAGTCACCCTAGGCATTTGGTAAGTGGAGTGATAGTGTGTTCCCTGTACCAAATCTGTCTTGAGACCTGATTGGGTCCACTGATTCCATGGAGGGGACTTTGGGGGTCTCAACCTTTTTGGACTTAATGTCCTCTTTCCACTGTTGTCGTTTAGTCATTTAGTCGTGTCTGACTCTTTGTGACCCCATGGACCAGAGCACGCCAGGCACTTCTGTCTTCCACTGCCTCTCACAGTTTGGTCAAACTCATGTTCGTAGCTTTGAGAACACTGTCCAACCATCTCATCCTCTGGTCATCCCCTTCTCCTTGTTCCATCAATCTTTCCCAACATCAGGGTCTTTTCCAGGGAGTCTTCTCTTCTCATGAGGTGGCCAAAGTATTGGAGTCTCAGCTTCAGGATCTGTCCTTCCTGTGAGCACTCAGGGCTGATTTCCTTAAGAATGGATAGGTTTGATATTCTTGCAGTCCATGGGACTCTCAAGAGTCTCCTCCAGCACCATAATTCAAAAGCATCAATTCTTTGGCGATCAGCCTTCTTTATGTTCCAGCTCTGACTTCCATACATCAATACTGGGGAAACCATAGCTTTAACTATACGGACCTTTGTAAGCAAAGTGTTGTCACTGCTCCTCTTTGCACTAAGGCCTGCCATTTCTATGGCTCACAATGCCCTGACTCCAGCATAGTGCTACTTGAGGCACTACAGGAAATTTTAATGGTGGCTGACATGAGTGTTGCAGCAGTCCACCTCTGCCACAACACCAGGGCCCATCATTATAGCTGTGGGCCAATCAAAATCACTTTGCTCCATGCTATAAAATGACCATCAGCCATAATAGCTGTATTCCACTTCCACTGTCAAAGGCAGTATGTATCTGAATACTAGTTTCTGGGAATCACAAGTAGGGAGAAAGCTATTGCGTTCAGATCCTGCCTGTGGGTTTTCTACAGGCGTCTGAAAACAAGATGGTGGACTACATTATGTTGTTGCTACTAGTGCATGCTTGCATACTACTGATGTTTTAGTGTTTGTCGATTTGACAATGCATTGAGTTTTAATGCATCTGATTGCGACACACTCTGCAACCGCTTCTAGTGGTGAAGAATGGGCGATAAATGTTTTAAGCAAAAGAATATAATAAAATAACCAGCAAGAACTAATCTATTTGTGTCCTTTCTGCTGGAACCTAATACATAGATGGTTTGGTTAGGTGGACTGCCTTCACAAGGGGCTCAGATATAGGGCATACCAGAAGAGGCCAAACTGAAGATTTAGGGTGCTTCCAGGTGGCTGAGTTTTTTTCAGGGGTGGGATTAATTCACACACTGGCAGTGAATTGGGAAGACTTGCACAACAATCCTCAAAAGGTTGGACTTGTTGCAATACGGAAAGTTATGGGAAATGCACTACAATGTGTGGGATAAAACTTGCTTTACACAGGTCATCTAACCTCCCCTCAAACAAGTCAGAATGGACGCTCATTAAATAACCCGCAAACAAATCCTAATGGGCGCTCAATAAACAGGGTGTCAGGTAACACCCTTAGAATTTGCAAAGCTTAATAAACTGCCATTGTTTCCAGGGTTTAAATATCTTGCAACCATCAATGCTGTTTCAAAACAATATTGTTCAATATTGCTTGGTGCACCCCCCCCTTCTGTTTTATGGTGTTGTGTTTTAAACATAAATTGGGGGAATGGATGTTATCCATTCATTATTGATAGGCATTGTGTCACTACAGGAACTTTTGAGTTGAGAAGCAGGGAAATAAATGCTGGGAATTTGGATACTATTGGTGAAGGATAAGGTTACCTGGGCTATATTCTCTCTCTCTCTCTCTCTCTCTCTCTCTCTCTCTCTGTGTGTGTGTGTGTGTGTGTGTGTATAACATATAGATAAATAAATAAAAATTAATATACATAATTCATTTGATGTCTGTTCCATATATACAATGAGCTAGTCATCTCCTTGTAAAAACCACCAGACCAGACCAAAAACAACTATTCAGATGCACAAACACACATGGTGTTTAGGTAGGCAAGTTTTGGCACACCCCAAAATGAAGTCTATATTGCCACAATCCTAGTTTGGATGGCCAAATCCAAGATGGAGTCTAGAACTGCCTCAGGTGATGCAAAATGAGGCACAAGTGGTATGCCCCCCCCCAAAAATGTGGAGGTACTTAGGACACTTGACCATGTTCTGCACGCATGAAAGTCTCTGACACATCACTGTATTGATGACACCATTGAACTTTATACTCTTATAATGAGTAGAAGAAAGACCCTTCTAAACAGGTCACACACTCAGGAATGAATTTTTTCATTTGTGTAATAGTATCACAAACTGGAAGGGTTTAAGAAAGGCTCATATTCTGTCCCCAGATGATCTAAACATAAAGCCATGCATTTCCGTAACAGGGCAGGTAAAAAGCAAAACATGCATGTGTCTGTCACATGTACGACCATGTGAGAGAAAATTTCAAAGCAAGATTCCCCCTCCCCTCGTGCGGGCCTTTAATGGTACCCTCTGGTATTGCTGGCTTCTCCTATCCTTCATGAGTCTGTCCGAAAGCGGAGAAGGCCTTGTTAAACAGAAGGAAAGCAAAGGCAAATCAAATGGCCCAACCTCGAGGCCAGGAATAGTGCTAAAAATGAGCATATATCAAGATAATTGTGCTAATTGCCATAAACAAAACAATCTTGGCAAGAAGGCATTTTCTTTCTTTTACAAAAAGCAAAATGATAATTTTTCTCTGCAGTTTTGTACCTGATTCCAGGGCTGCTTTCAGGGCAAATAAATTGAGTTCCAGGCCTCACTAGATGCCTGAATTTCTGTCTAAGTGGCTCCATTACATTATGTCTCCCTCAGGGTCACACTGCATTAGTAGAAGCCCTTATTCCATACATGATAAACTAAGAAGGCAATGGTGTGTGTGTGTGTGTGTGTGTGTGTGTGTGTGTGTAAGAACTTCAATCTAAAGTGCATTTTAAACTTCAGTTTAAAGTGCATTTCTGTTGCGAGAGGAGAGGAAATAGACAATGCGTGTTTCGTCGCCCACACCTCCCCCCAAAAAATAATAATAATGTTTCCAAGGTCACAATGCATTGACCCCATTGGCTAGGCTAATTTGATTGTCCCTCGAACAATCGCATTGTACTCTCCGGCTGGAGAAGTGCATGTTAATTATGCGATTTGCCCTTGATAAGACCTTGGTGGGTCATGCAGCAGTTGTGATCTGTCACTGACTTCTAATCATGTATTATCGTCTGGGTGAGTCAGAGTGGTAGCCGAAGCTTTCTGTCTCTACAACGATGTGGCATTCTAATTACCTTATGCCAAGTGGAAAGGCAGATACTGAATTAAGTGATCATCATGATTGCCTTCAAAAAAAAAAATATTCTCTTTATCCTTTTGTGTTGCTCTGCTGCAATTTACATTTTAAGATGCCGCACATGGATTTTTTTTTGGGGGGGTGGAGGAGGGAGGTTATGATGGTGGAAGAGAGATGGGGGAATTCTACTCCAGAGAGGGGTGAGAAATAACGTACTGCTTATGTTCAAGTCACACCGATCCTTTTTACGTCAGGACGTAACAATGTACACCAACAGATTATGCAATAATCGGCAATGATTGTTGCAACGTTCAGACGCAACCTTGAAAACCTATAGCGTCGCAGAGGACCCTTACATATTTAAAGCAGCCTGTTTTGAATAAAAGGTCTTGTTTGTATTTTGAGGTACTGAGATGAAGAGCAGGAGCAGACGAAACAGAAGCACTTGGAAAACAATCTCAAAAAATAAAATCAACACGACGTGCAAAAGGATCCGTCTAAAATTAAGCCATGCTCGTTCTTCTATATTTTTGGCTTGGCAAGTATTATTTGCAGTATCTCATTCTGTTATAGCCAATATTCCTTTGAAATTTATAGCATATCTTACAGGGTTTATCACTACCCCTAAAAATATGACCTGAATATTTGAGCCAGTAACATTAAGAGGGGAAAAAACAACCCATACTTTTTTAGGGTTAATTGAAAAAATAATCCATCAGGGATATTCAAATTAAAATATATTTCAATACGATCTTTTCTTTTAAGGAAAACCTGGTGCTATTCTGTTGTTGTAAAAGCTGAAGGGGACTGAAAGCTGAGAAACTTGCTTGTGCCTGATGTTTTATGACACCTTTGTCCATAATCCCGTTCAGCTAATTGGCTTCAGTTGGCCAAAACCTAGTTCAGAAAGGCCGTGATGAATGGGCAAGCATAATGCTTAAAAAACACTGTTAGGGGATATTACAAAACGTTCAGGAAAAAAGGATGAACGGGCCCTTTTTTTAATTCGGCAGCAATTTTTCTAAAAGCAACCACAGGCACAACCCAAACCATGGACAATATAATTTTGCGGCAAATTCTGAGATTGCCATGCTTTTTCAATCTGAGGTGAATTTATGGTGTATTTATGATGCGGATGCTCCTTGCATTGTTTTAGTAAATTATTATTATTATTACTTAAATGAGAGCAGCGTTTCTCGACGGTTGCATAGCAACTCTCCCAAAACTACAAAGCTATCTATGGATGTTTCAGGCAAGCCAGTGGTTGCAACATCTGCATTTTGCCTGCACTGTTGTGCTTTTTCTCTTTTTTGGGTGTGTGTGAGGGGGCGAGAGAAGATGCAGGAAGACACCTGCAGGCTGAATCCACAAATTAACAATATCCCAAATTTCAGAAGGAAAAAATGACACGGGAGAAAAGCTACCAACTCTGAAGCTTTGCTTTAAAGTTGATCTCTCTGTGTGTGTGTGTTTGTATACACGCACAAAAATGCACAACAAGCTCAGGTAGGACAGCAAAGGAAAACTGCACAGACACACAAATTTAACATCCCACGTATACGTAAAGATTTTCATAGCGGTTTCCGCAGCGTATGTCAATATTACAGCGTTTTAATAGTAACAAACTATATATACATAGATATCCGTAAAGGACAATTGAGGGGGCGGATTGTAAGGCTTATTTTTCATGAATCACATGATAATGCGCGGAGCATTATTTACTGAAACCGTGACTTGTCAGGAGAAAGACCGGGGCGGGAGGGAGGGAAGAAAGCAGAGAGACGGATGGGGGGGGGGAAGAGAGAGACAGCCTAGGAATAAGATGCATTCCCGGGTGGCAAAACAAAAGAGCTGAAGGAGAAGTGGGGGGGGGGGAGGAGAGAGCTGGAGAGAGAAAGTTGACACAGCCAAGAATAATAGCTAAATCTATCAAGTTTGATCAGGTCTGCTATAATGAAGTGGGGCTTCATATTCCAAGCAGGGACAATGAAGACAGAAGTCAGCCAGTGGTTTTGTGGCATTCACTTTGAGCTCAGAATATGCAGTAGCCAGCGGGGAGCCGGCAGATAATTACACAGTATTTGTGTGGATTCATGGAAGCTTCCTGCGCAGGTTGAATGCCTGTGCTATATTAAAAAGGCAGCCCAGTGAAATGTTTTTAATGAATATTTTTGTCAGAGAAAGAAAAGGCATTTGAATGATTTTGTGTCTCTCTCTGTGTGTGTGTGTGTGTGCATGTGTGTGTGTGTGTATGTGTGCGTAGGGAGCCAGAGGTTGGAAGGAACATCACTGTCCAAATGCAAGCACCTTTATTTACATCTGTCCTTTTCTTTCCCAATTGTCTGAGCTTTTCGGTAATAATGCAATCGTAAAAAAAAAGGGGGACGCTCTACAGACAAAGATATTTGGGAGGCTAATTGCCACATGGAATCATGTTCCACTTGCTCTGTTGCAAAATATATATATATATATATATATATATATATATATATATATATATATATATAAAATAAAAAAATATATATATATATATATATATATATGAGTGAAACGAAATCCAGCAAGCTGACATCAAACCGTGGATTGCAACAATTTCTTTCTTCTTTCTTTTTCTGCATTTCTGATGGTATCTGAAATGTTTAGACATGTTTAATCAGAAAAGCTCAAAGGAGAAGTAACACAGATGTTGAGACTCACTATTCAGTAGCCCTTGGCGGTGCGAGATTTATAAAAACATAAGAGTCCCTTATTCCAGCGCTCTGTAATTCTCACCTAACAGATGTGAATAATCCACTGAATTGAAAAACCCAGCCATGATATTCATAAGTGACTCCCTTCTCCATTTGTCTTGCAGCGCAGGAACAGCAGTGATCAAAAGCTCGACTTTGCAGGAAAGTAAAACTGATTATTATTTTTTTCCCTCTGTCTGATTAAAAATAATATTATTCACACATAGAACATCACTGATCTGGCTGGCTTGTTTGTGAAATTCAGAGCGGTTCTTGTACGGAAGCAATTTACGTCTGTGCACTGATTCAGTAAGGGTGATCTGAATGTATATAGGAATGTTTTATTTTTTACATTTGCTGTATGCGTGTGTACATACATGCACACACAGAGACACACACCCCTCTTTAAAAATGGGTCAGGATTTGCGCCGGTAGTCAAAAGATAGAATCGCCCACTGAACATACATGCCCAGTTTCATTTTGATATCTCCTTGTACATGGGAGATGCCATCTTGCAAATGAACCAGCATTCAAACAAAAAGAGAATCTCAAAGATGCAAGATAAAGGAAAGGCTTCATTTCGCATCACCAGTGATCAGTTCTGTGGAAGCTGTAACTCCCATAATCCCCGAGCATTGGCCATTCTGCGCTCACTGCAGGGGGGAGAGGGGGGCTGTTTTTGGTGCCGAATAATAATAATAATAATAATAATAATAATAATAATAATAAAGACAGGGCTTAGTCTAGATTTTATCTTTAACTCAGAAGGAAGAGTAGGACAGCACAGCACTGCAACAGAAATAAAAATCCTAGGTGGAAATCTTGCTTGCTAATGTGATTCTCTGGTTCAGGGTCACCAACATTTTGTGGAGGACAACTTCCATCAGCCCCAGCAAGAGGAAACAAGTGGCTCCTTGTTCCCCAAGCAGCCAAAAGCAAGGCAAAAGTCAGCACTTTGGAAGGAGATAAGAGTGTACGTTCAGCACCATGGACAGTGCTCCTGAAGCTGAGACCAAATGTGCAAGTTGTCTTAGCAATGTTCTGGAGCAACTGCCTGAATTTTACAGGTAAGTATGTAGTCCTTTAATGGAAGCCCCATCCCATGAGTGAGGCTTTCTGGTTAGTTAAAGGGCTGGTGCATTCTTTTGTAGCTGTTGACTCTTCAAAGTAATGGGGTTTCTGACTGTCAGGATCTCTCCTCTGGGTTTTCTTGATCCCCCGAGGAATCTGGGAACCAACCCAAAGAGTCTGGCAGCAGAGGTGTCTCTTCAAGGCTCAGACATGTGGAAGTGGGTTCCAGTGCTCATGTACCCACACAGAACGGGCCAGGGCATGGATCCACATCCATCTCAGAGCTGCAGTTGCTGGAGGATTCCGCCTCTGAATAGTCCTAGTCTGGCACCATGACTTTGGACCTCCTTCCCATTCTCCTCTCTTCTTCTTCCTTGCTTCTTCCATCTCCCCCCCCCCCCCCCCTCCTCTGAACTGGTCTTCTGTTTCATTTCTAGAGGGAACGTCAAGACGGTCCACAAACAAAGAAAGCAATACTACAACAAAAGCAACAGCACAAAACAAAGTTAGAACGTCATGGAAATCAGGAATGGACAGACACAGTCCTGAAGGCCAGGAAAATGCCAAGCTTTCTGTCCTCCAGATAACTCCATTTCTCATCTCTCTCAATAGGAAACACCTAGCTTTTACATTACCTGTTTGGCTGACTAGCAAGAGAACTGTGTAGCCATGGTCTTCAGCTTGTGCTCTTGGGAGCTGAGAGTGTTGCATAATCCTGTCGTGGCAACAGACGTGACTTCAGGGAAGTGAATGGAAGTGGCAACAGCTCTGTTGGGTTGCACTCTGGCAGCACTCAACACAGAGTATGATTTTTGCAACGGCCACATCATGTCAAAAATCCATACAGTTACTCCGCAGGGCTCAGCACAGGATCTAATGTACAACCTAAAATGAAACAGCGTGTGCTGCAGCCCTATATCAAAATGCATTCCTGAAGGAATCACAAGTGGTACTGTGCTTAGATTCTGCTTATGGACTTCCTATTAAGGGGATCGGGTTGGCTGTTGTGAGAACAGGTTGCTGGACCAGATGGGCCTTTGGCATGATCTGGCAGGACTTGGTCTTCTTATGATAAGAAGTTTTAAGTGATCCATGAGACAATGGAATTCATGGGGGTTGGTTCAGATTCAGCTGGCTCTTACCATTTTATTAAGGATTTGCATGTTCAGTGTGGTACATATGCACCAGTGGAGACAATTTGCCACTCCTGCCTGCGAGTTTGCACCATGCCAACTCCCATGTCTCCTTCCCTTTGTCCTCCATCTTCTGGTAAGCAGCAGCAATGTGCCCGACCAGAGGTCAGGTGAGCCATGCTGTCTGCTACTGGCAGCCTCATTTGAATGCCTTCTGTGTTACGTGCAGTGCAGGTTACAAATAGGGGTCGGGGCAGGAATTTGGTTCAGTCTGCATTAAAAGATCAATCCACTTCATTCAAATTTCCTGAAACAATACGTGAACCCAAACACAGTCATCTTTTGGAATTTGCACTTCTCCAAATTCTGTAATGCAGTTCTCCAACCAGATACAGTGGTACTTCGGGTTACATACACTTCAGGTTACATATGCTTCAGGTTACAGACTCCACTAACCCAGAAATATTACCTTGGGTCAAGAACTTTGCTTCCGGATGAGAACAGAAATCGTACTTCAGCGGCACGGCAGCAGCAGGGGGCCCCATTAGCTAAAGTGGTGCTTCAGGTTAAGAACAGTTTCAGGTTAAGAACGGACCTCCAGAACGAATTAAGTACTTAACCCGAGGTACCACTGTAATGCATACAAAATGCAGGGCTTTTTTCCCCAGCCAAAACTCAGTTCCAGCACCTCTCAGGTGGGCGCCATTGCTGTTATAGAAGAACAAGGGAGGTGTTCAAGGTGAATTCCAGCACCTCCTTTTTTTCTAGAAAATAGCACTGACAAAATGTATATGCTCTGTGAATTGTGCATAAGGCTGTTCTGTTAGTGAAAGTCGCCTACAGAAATGCACTATGTGTAAATGTGTAAATTAGGGGAAGCTGCACAGAAGATGTGTATATGAAGAGAAATTTGCACTAAAACGCTGGCAATTTTTCATTTGGAAGCTGGTCTTTTTTTAAAAAATAAAATGAACTTACAGATGGATGTGCAAATGTGGGGAAGTGAAGTTATGACTGGAAAAATGAGAAATTGAAATTGGCAGATTTGCCCATCACTACTTACAGGTTGCACCAACTGCTACTGAGAAGCAGGAGCATAAAATGGTAGACGTCTTGATATTTTGGGATGCTGTTACCCAGGTCTGTCACCATTCTATGATAGCACACACAGAAAAACTTGGTAACCTTTACATTAACAGAGAAGAAAAGTAATTTTATGTTGTCCATTAAGTATAATTATAATTATTATTCAGTAGAATTCAAGTTGGATAGCTTTACTTTGCAGTTGGAGATAAAGTTGACTCAGAGAAATAAAGTCCCATCTTCAGATGCTATGAGGCTAGTAACTTTTCCCAAGGGAGCTCTGCACATCCACCTTAATGAATCACAACCCAAATGGGGAAATGATTTTTTTCCCAGTCTTTACTTAACGACAGCCTCCCAAGCTGTGAATAACAAACAGTTATTCACTAGAATGTCAGCTGTCAAATACTGTCACATATTAAATATCATTGTGTGACAACTTCCAAATGCAGTCAAATATTCACTGTCAATTATCAAATGGATTATCAAGTGTCAATTATCACTTATCAGGTATCAAATATTTTGTGGATATATGAATGTTAAAAAAGGCATTCAGGGACTATTCAATATTATTATTATTTTCCCCAGGGAAGAATTTATGCGACTCCTAAATCCATGATGCAGTGCAAAAATTCTAGGAGGCAAACACTGAGGCCTTTTCACTGAAGGAAGCCTTTAGCAGTATCAGAAAGGCAGCCAGGTTGCTCCCTTGAATCTTATTTTAACATCAAAATTTGCAGAGGAGAATTCTGCTACTTCAAAACCCATGGTGCAGTGTGTGACTCCCATGTGGAAGAATCCAGAGTTTTTCATCAAAGTGAGCCTATGGCAATATTTGAAAGGCAAGCAGATTGTTCACAGATCTGTTGCTTGGGGCTAGGTCGGGAAACTGAGTAAAAAAAAAAAAAAGGAATTTTGCCTGCAGGCTTCTATCAAACGGGTGGGTTGCAAGTTGTATCTGGTTTGGACTGGAAATGCTCAGCAATGGATGGCTCCTCAATTTCTATCTATTCTTGTGTTCCTGGCACCATGGAGCTTCTCCAGTCATCTGCCCTCTCCACAAGGCTTGTCTCAGTCATTTCAATTTCAAAGAAGCATGAGACCAAATGAGGCCCCCAAAATTCACCACTCCATTTGCAGGCACCAAGAATATGGGGGTCACTTTCAGAGCTGAATGGTTTTGGCAAAAGAACTTTCAGCTCAGCACACATTTAAACATTTTGGGTTTTTTGTTTGGAAGAATGAACACAGTATTGAAGGGACTCGGCAAATTTCTGCCTGACCGCCAGCATATTGTTTTAGAGACATTGCTTTTCAGAGACGTATTTTGAGGGAACTTTGGAGATGTTCAGAAGCTTTTCTGGAGTTCCTCAGTGAAAAGTTTCATAATGGCGGGCAAAGTCCACCATGAAACGCCTTTTGCATTCCCTGAAGCTGGAAAGTTTGTAGACGGCTGATTTTAGAGAAAGGTGGGAAAGGATGTGAGGGTAAGAAGCATGTGATAAATCCAGTTTGTTCCTGTGTTATTATTTTGCAGTAAAGAGAGTGAGAGAAGGGATCCAAAAAAAACAAAAACAAAAAACCCCTAATCAAAAGGCTTTTCAGTCAAACGTAGCAGCTCTAAGACTTACCAGAATGTCATATTTTGCCAACGAATGCAATACGTCTCATCTTCATCTACAACTGCTCCAATTTAACAGGAAATCTTTCAGTTACCAGATGAAGAGGTAAACAGCTGTCATAGCGAGAGTCCAAACAACATGATAACCTACATACTAATCCCTCGAGCATTGAAAAGCATCCTGTGTTCTCTCAGGCTGCAACCAAGCATAAGGCCTTAGGTGTCTGGTGATCATTTTCACTATATATTTCAGAGGAAAGCACCTTCCGCTTTTGTTCTGTGGCTCCTTTTTAAAGGCAGACCTTGGAGATTTAAAGAGGGGCTCACGTTTAGCTGCAGGAAGAGAAACTGCCCTGTTCCAAGGTTTGAGCAAATGAACACCGTACAATTCAAGCACATTCGAGGCATGTGTAAAACACATGACTCCCCCAAGGATTCATGGGAACTGTAGGGTTACCCTCACAAACCTACCATTCCTAGCACCCTCAACAAACTACGGTTTCCAGGATTCTTTGGGGGAGAAGCCGTGCTCTTGATAGAATCTTAGAATCTTAGAGCTGGAAGGTCATCTAGTCCAACTCTCTGCAATGCAGGAATCTTCAAATGTGTACTGAATGTGAAATGCACGGGGCATTTCTGACTTGTGCATGAGTATCATTATTAAATCCCATTTGTACATTTCCCAGTTCTGTCCAGCAGACAAGTGACACAGGACAGGATGCTGAGGAAAATGGACTGTTCTCTCTGGACCAACTATGGTCATTTGCTAAAGGATACCATTTTAGTTTGCTTTAAAAAGAAGCAGAATTCTGTTCAAAATGTGTACAGTAGTCCTCCTGGCAAATAGAAGGGGAATAAATGGAGGCAGTGAGAGCAGATGGTGACAGCAGCCACAAAATTAAAAGATGCCTGCTTCTTGGGAGAAAAGCAATGACAAAGCTAGACAGCATCTTAAAAGGCAGAGACATCACCTTGCCAATAAAGGTCCACATAGTTAAAGCTATGGTTTTCCCAGGAGTGATGTATGGAAGTGAGAGCTGGACCATAAAGGAGGCTGATCACCAAAGAATTGATGCTTTTGAATTATGGTGCTGGAGGAGACTCTTGAGAGTCCCATGGACTGCAAGAAGATCAAACCTCTCCATTCTTAAGGAAATCAGCCCTGAGTGCTCACTGGAAGGACAGATCCTGAAGCTGAGACTCCAATACTTTGGTCACCTTGTGAGAAGAGAAGACTCCCTGGAAAAGACCCTGATGTTGGGAAAGATGGAGGGCACAAGGAGAAGGGGACGACAGAGGACAAGATGGTTGGACAGTGTTCTTGAAGCTACCAGCATGAATTTGACCAAACTGCGGGAGGCAGTAGAAGACAGAAGTGCCTGGCGTGCTCTGGTCCATGGGGTCATGAAGAGTTGGACACAACTAAACGACTAAACAACAACAACAACAAGTCCTGTTGAAAAGGCATTGCATTCTGAAATCACTGGCAGAACACTCAAAAAGCACTATCACATCTCCTCTTAATCTTTTCTTCCCCAAGGTAAACTTACGAAGCATTTTGACCATTCCTTGCAGGACTTTCCACCTGACCCAAATTGGGCTGATTTGCGTTGACCTGGAATTTGGCCAGATTGAGTTGAGGCAGCCCTGGGTCACCCCAAGTCTGTCTGGAACTACCTGGAGTGAACCAGGACAGTCAAAAGGAAGGGGAGTCTAGCAGCGAGGAGAGGAAGTGTGGAACGAGAGCCATGTTTCCTTCTTGCCTCCCCACACAAGCCTGACTACATGACTATCCAAGGGCTCCAAATCAGTTCAGGGTCAGCCCTAGATCATCTGGGTTGGATTAGGGCAACTCTGAATCAATGGACCAGGCCCTGAATTGGATTGTGGGCCCATCACAATCTTGGCCGCCCTCCTCTGGGACAGAATGGGAGGAGAAGACGAACAGAGCAAAATACATTCCTCCCTAATGTCTGCCTCTGATCTCATTGTTTTAGTAGATACATTTCCCTTGGAAGATATAATAATAATAATAATAATAATAATAATAATAATAATAATAATAAT
>JAXCMG010000003.1:90235549-90248049 GCA_034642415.1 Podarcis siculus | reverse complement strand
GCACGCTTTGCTTCCCGGTGTCGTGTGGTCCCCTGATCTGAAAAGATGCTGACGAACCCTTTCGAGTTCAGAGGGGGCATTAATCTCGCAACCTTCTCCTTGTCGTGCTTAATGGGACATCTTACCTGGGTGAAATGAACCTGACGCAGCCCAGGTAAACATAATTTAATAAGGAGCAGAGTCGAGAAATATCAGGGGTCCAATGTTAACAGGGAGGGAGACGCTATTTGCCATTTGCGATTGATGTAGCGAGAGGAGGCGTTCGGGGGGTGGGGGGTGGGAAGTAATTAATGCAGGAAGCCAGGAAAAGAAGCAACACAAACAAGTGGGGAGGACACAAGGAACTGTTGGCGAGCAGTTGCTTAAGACCGAGTTGCTGATTTTGCTCATTTGTGGAGCTGGAAGAGGCAGCCACCAAGATGGGAGCTGGAGCACGTGGTTCGGAAGCAGCGCCTGGGATGATATTTGAAAAGCAAGCATGAATGTCAGTGGGTAGCTTCGCATTCTCCTTTGGCTCTCATCAATCATGAGTCTAATGAGCTACCTAAATTTATGTCATAGGCTGAAATAGGTTTGAAATACTACCACGCGCTTCTGCTGGGTGGTTGGGGAAGAACGTCTATCTAAGAACATGTCAGAAGATAAGATCAGGCCAAGGGCCTACGTAGTCCAGCGTTTTGTCTTCACAGTGGCCAAATTAGGAAGCCCACAAGCAAGACCTGAGTGCAAATGTGCTCATTCCACTTGTGATTCCAGCAGCCAGTATTCAGACACACTCGCTTAGCATGCCAGGATGAACATGCCAGTCACATCTACTTCCTCAAAGGAAGCAAGCGTACAACAAGGAAAGACTGTCACTTAGTGGTAGAGCATTTGCGTTGCACACAGACGGTCGTAGGTTCAATCCCCAGCATCTCTACGTAGGGCTGGGAGGCAGCTGCTGCCAGGCAGTGTAGACAATATTGAGCTAACTAGACTAAATTTCACAAAGGTGATATTACTGCTTACAACTGCTACATAACGATTAGGGGAATCCAAGTAGTTTACAGCTGCTGTTGTTGTTTAGTCGTTTAGTCCAGTGTTTCCCAACCTTAGGCCTCCAGCTGTTTTGGGACTACAACTCCCATCATCCCTAGCTAGCAAGACCAGTGGTCAGGGATAATGGGAATTGTAGTTCAAAAACAGCTGGAGGCCCAAGGTTGGGAAACACTGGTTTAGTCATGTCTGACTCTTCATGACCCCATGGACCAGAGCATGCCAGGCACTCCTGTCTTCCCCTGCCTCCCGCAGTTTGGTCAAACTCATGCTGCTAGCTTCGAGAACACTATCCAACCATCTTGTTCTCTGTCGTCCCCTTTTCCTTGTGCCCTCCATCTTTCCCAACATCAGGGTCTTTTCCAGGGAGTCTTCTCTTCTCGTGAGGTGGCCAAAATATTGGAACCTCAGCTTCAGGATCTGTCCTTCCAGTGAGCACTCAGGGCAGATTTCCTTCAGAATGGAGAGGTTTGATCTTCTTGCATTCCATAGGACTCTCAAGAGTCTCCTCCAGCACCGGAATTCAAAAGCATCAATTCTTCAGCAATCAGCCTTCTTTATGGTCCAGCTCTCACTCCTGGGAAAACCATGGCTTTAACTATTTGGACCTTTGTTGGCAAGGTGATGTCTCTGCTTTTTAAGATGCTGTCTAGGTTTGTCATTGCTTTTCTCCCAAGAAGCAGGCGTCTTTTAATTTTGTGGCTGCTGTCACCATCTGCAGTGATCATGGAGCCCAAGAAAGTAAAATATCTCACTGCCTCCATATCTTCCCCTTCTATTTGCCAGGAGGTGATGGGTCCAGTGTCAGCTGCTAACATACTATTATTTATGTATTTCATCCATTTATATCAGGGTTTCCCAAACTTGGGTCCCCAGTTGTTTTTGGACTACAACTCCCATCATCCCTAGCCAGCTGGACCAGTGGATTCCACTTCCCCAACAGTGCTTCCTCTTCTCATCCTTCCCCCTACAACCCCAAATTCTGCTCTGGAGGGTTTCCCAACCCTCTGGTGCAAATGTGCACAATGGTGGTGCCACTTCAAGGGGGAGGAGAGGAAGGAGAAGTTCCACGGAAGTCTGTTGTGCGAGCAAAAAACAGCAACATAGGATGCAACAAATATAATTCATTTCCCTACATCAGGCACATCCAACAGGTAGGTTGTGATCTACTGGTAGATCACTGGACGTCTGCGGTAGATCACTGGTAGATCACTGGCTTTCCTCCTCCCTAAAAAAAGCTACACAATTTAGACCTGAACCCCTAAAAAATGGGCCTTCCTCTTCCCTAAAAAATAGCTTGACAACTTTGACCTGAAGCCCCCCAAAGGGGGTAGATCACTGCCAGTTTTAAACACTGAGAGTAGATCACAATCTCTTGGGAGTTGGCCACCCCTGCCCTACATTAATTTACAGCCATTTTGTGCACTGTTATACAGAGTGGGAGTTACGTATGTGGTGTCATGGAAGGGGGCCTTTTCTGTGGTAGCACCCCAACTGTGAAAGATTTGTTTGCGCAACAGGACTTCCCCCCTCCACATATGCACCACCTATGGTTGACTGGAGAGGACGTTTGGGAGAACATCTGCAACAGTGCGCAGAAGTGGGTGTTGTTCCATCTTACAGGCAAGCCAAAATGTCGGCCCTGACAGAACCATCACCTTTGAGGAAAATTGAGTTCCTCTCTGTGGGTTTTACTTATTATGTTGTCTTCTGGTTATACAGTGGTACCTCGGGTTAAGTACTTAATTCGTTCTGGAGGTCTGTTCTTAACCTGAAAGTGTTCTTAACCTCAAGCACCACTTTAGCTAATGGGGCCTCCCGCTGCCACTGCGCCACCAGAGCACAATTTCTGTTCTCATCCTGAAGCAAAGTTCTTAACCCGAGGTACTATTTCTGGGTTAGCGGAGTCTGTAACCTGAAGCATCTGTAACCTGAAACACCTGTAACCTGAGGTACCACTGTATTACTAAAATTACAGTCAAACCTCAATTGTCGAATGTTATCTGTTCTGGAAGCCAGTTTGGCTTCTGAAATGTTCCACAACCAAGACGCAGCTTCCGATTGGTTGCAGGAGCTTCCTGCACTCAAGCAGAAGCCGTGTCAGATGTTCGGCTTCTGAAAAACATTTGAAAACCAGAGCGTTTACTTCCGGGTTTTCGCCGTTCGGGAGCCAAAACGTTCCAAAATGGAGCCGTTCGGAAACCGAGCTTTGACTGCATTGTTTTAAACAAATTTTTGTACCTTAGCCCAAGATGAATATGTTACGGTGTGGGCTATACATATATATTTGTATCATAAATAAAACAAAAAAAACACACAAAATAAATAAATATTGGTGGCTTATTAATGTTGTTCAAGGTTTGTAGAAATTGTACTCTATGTAGATCATCTATCATCTATCTATCTATCTATCTATCATCTATCTATCTATCATCTATATCATCTATCATCTATCATCTATCTATCCAATTATCAAACCTGTAGTTTTACATTGTTATTATGCCAAGTGCCTTGGGAGAATTTTTACTAAGAAAGGTGGCCTATAAATATTTTAAAATAAGAGAAATAAAAATAAAATAAAAGCAGCTTCCAGTTTTCACCACTGTGCCCTGAGGCTGTTTCACTGCAGTGTTGTAGAGAGAGATACTTGTGTGAGCTCTTTTTAAAAAAGAAAAAAAGAAAGGTCAGGCAGGTTTTCAGTACAGCTGAGCTTCAACATGGACAACCCTCTGCTACATTTATAGATTCTTTAAGAATTGAAAGTTACCACAAGAAGCCATATCCATCGATCACCTTCTATCATCTATCCTCTATCATTTATCTATCACCTATCTACGTAGCTAATCTACTCCCATGTTTTTATCCTGCCCTTATTCCCAGGGGCTCTGGAAAACATACATCGTTCTCTCTCCTCCTCAAAACAACCCAGTGAGGTAGGTTAGTCTGAAAGGATTTGGACCCAGCATTTTCCAGATCTAATCTAACCACTTAGATCACAATGCACCGCAACACTATTTAATTAGTATTTATTTATTTATTTATGCAGAAAATGTTGGAAGTAATAATAATAATAATAATAATTTATTTATATCCCACCCTCCCCAGCCGAAGCCGGGCTCAGAGCAGCTAACAACAGTAAAATAATACAACATTCTAAAATCATTTCATTATAAAATCAGTTCAAATCAAATTAATGGCAACCATTGGGCTAAAGTTCTGTGAGGATTGCCAAAGGAGGGGGTCAGGCTGTGCCTTGGCCAAAGGCCTGGTGGAACAGCTCTGTCTTGCAGGCCCTGTGGAAAGATGTCAAGTCCCGCAGGGCCCTAGTCTCTTGTGACAGAGCGTGCCACCAGATCAGGGCCACAGCCGAAAAAGCCCTGACTCTGGTTGAGGCCAGCCTAACCTCCCTGTGGCCCGGGACCTCCAAGATGTTTTTGTTTGAAGACCATAAGGTCCTCCATGGGACATACCAGCAGAAGCGGTCCCGTAGGTATGAGGGTCCTAGGCCATATAGGGCTTCAAATGAATGCAATACGCAGCAATGACTTTATTTTGGAGCAGTCATTGTAGTAGGACACGGTGTGAAACGTCAGTTGGCTTGCAAGTTACCGTAATTATTTGATGTCAAAGTTCAGTCAAAGGACTGGAAGAAGAAGAAGAAGAAGAAGAAGAAGAAGAAGAAGAAGCTTTAGATATAGACCAGATATAGTTCTGGCCTCTGGACCACCTTCTGGGTTTACAGTGGCCTCGAAGTTACAGAAATTAGCCACCCTTAAGGTAAAGGGCTGAATCTATAGTAGCCCCCATTTATGTCAATGGGATGTAAGTCAGGACTAACTTGTCCCATTGGTTTCAATGAGAAGTGCATTCAGGGGAGACGTCCATTTTCAAATACACAGTTGTGACTCCTCTTTGCTTGGCCGCTCCATGCCCTTAATCCTTTGGGAACATTTGTCTCTCATTCAGTCGTGATGTAAGCCCAAAAGCCATGTGGGTTGCCTGACATGACTTTTGCCATTGGGCCAGGGAATCGGTTAGGATCTGGCGTATAAATACATACACATCATATATAATGAAAAGGGTTTGTTTTTAATGTGTGCTCCCCCCCCCCAAAAAAAAAACACAACACATCAGGGCATTGTCTACACAAATAATGGCTTATTTTAAGCCATTAAAGCAAAACAATATAAATCTCCAGGCAGGTGTCTCTTGTGGCGTGAGTCTTGAAAGTTGTAATGCAAACAAAATCTAATTTTAGCATCTCTGCCGAGCACGAAGTAAATTTACTGATCACTGATGCATTGAGCAAAGGGAGGCTACAATCAGCAGGAGCTTTCAGCGAGATTATCCTATTAAAGCAGGAAGGCTTCGTGCGGCTGTTAAGGAAGTCATCGGAAACAGGTGATAGGAATGGGGGCTTGGATGGAGACAGTAGGCTGACTGTACACGCTAAGTTGTTGTTTTCTGCTCAACTAAGCAGCAGAGAATTGATATGTTCGCAATGAAGTGCAATGACAATTAAATTGTAACTGACCTACATGTTACCGTCATTACGCTTCCTCTTTTTTTTACGGCTTTCCCTCTTATTTAATCACACAGTATGGGGTTTTTATTAGGCTGGGATGTTAAAATCTTCATCCATTTCGCCATAAATGTTTGACTGGAGATCTATCAGACTTCTCCGGCACTATACAAACAAAACCATTTTGCTGAATCATTGTTGACTTGTTTGTGGCGCGGTTTAATGAGCGCAATAACTTACACAACCACCCGGCTAACATTTCGGCGCCCAGGAAGGGGATCTGCTAGCATGCAACAAGCTACTGTATCCATTTCCTATTCACATCACTCCCCTTTGCAGTAAATTCCGCACAATGATATGTCGTATGGACTGTTGTTGTATTAGGCAGCCTTGACAAAATCTTCCATATTTAGCGGGCGAGGCTTAAAAAAAATTAAACGTTTGTAACATAGTTTTCAGACCTGGGTGGCGCTGTGGGTTAAACCACAGAGCCTAGGACTAGCCGATCAGAAGGTCGGCGGTTCGAATCCCTGCAATGGGGTGAGCTCCCATTGCTCGGTCCCTGCTCCTGCCAACCTAGCAGTTCAAAAGCATGTCAAAGTGCAAGTAGATAAATAGGTACCGCTCTGGCGGGAAGGTAAACGGCGTTTCCGTGCGCTGCTCTGGTTCGCCAGAAGCGGCTTAGTCATGCTGGCCACATGACCCGGAAGCTGTACACCAGCTCCCTCGGCCAATAAAGCGAGATGAGCGCCGCAACCCCAGTGTCGTCCACGACTGGACCTAATGGTCAGGGGTCCCTTTACCTTTACCTTTAACATCGTTTTCATGTTTCTAGACTTCACCAATCTATCTGAAGGGGAAATTGTGCTTGCAGACAGAAAATGATGCCTTGGGCAAAGGATGACTCTTGCTATATTTTTGCCCATGTAGCTTTTTGTCCCATTATTTCTATGACTAGAAGGGATCCAACCCTTTTGAGAGTCAGGGTGGCTTAGAATATTGAACAGAGATGGGTAGTCCGTGGCCCTCCAGTCTGGCTGGAGATGTTGTTGGACCACAGCTCCCATAATTCCTGGCCATTGGCCTTGTACCTGTGACTGACAGGAGCTGGAATCCAAGAAGTTGCAAGGGTCCACAGGTTCTCCAACCTTGGTACAGATTGTTGGACTGGAGCAGGATCAAATCTACAATCAGCTAGGAAGCTCATCAGATGAAGTTGAGTCAGACACTATTTAACCTACTTTATCTTAAGCATAGTAATTTAATTCACTTAAATTGTAATTGCTTGTTTGCATTAAAGGTAAAGGTAAAGGGACCCCTGACCATTAGGTCCAGTCATGGCCGACTCTGGGGTTGCGGCACTCATCTCACTTTACTGGCCGAGGGAGCTGGCGTACAGCTTCCAGGTCATGTGGCCAGCATGACGAAGCCGCTTCTGGTGAACCAGAGCAGTGCACAGAAACACCGTTTACCTTCCCGCCGGAGTGGTACCTATTTATCTACTTGCACTTTGACGTGCTTTCGAACTGCTAGGTTGGCAGGAGCAGGGACCGAGCAACAGGAGTTCACCCTGTCATGGGGATTCGAATCGCCGACCTTCTGATCGGCAAGTCCTAGGCTCTGTGGTTTAATGAATTTGGGTCAGACACTATTTAACCTACCTTATCTTAAGCATAGTAATTTAATTCACTTAAATTGTAATTGCTTGTTTGCATTACTAGGTGTTTAAATTTGATTGGTTGGTAACTGAATTCTAGAGAGTTCCCTAATAGTTCTCATGTGATTGGCTGATGTTGGTCACATGACACCATTTTTATGTGAAGCAAGATGACTGTGGCTGGATCTACACTGACCTTTTAAACACTATTACAATGATATTAGCTATAAATGTTCTAAAATGTCACAGGGCATACTACAGTATACCTGAAGGAACTTCTCCACCCCCATTGTCCAGTCCAGACACTGAGGTCCAGCTCCTAGGGCCTTCTGGCAGTTCCCTCACTGCGAGAAGTGAGGTTGCAGGGAACCAGGTAGAGGGCCTTCTCAGTAGTGGCACCCACCCTGTGGAATGCCCTCCCAGCAGATGTCAAGGAAATAAACAACTAGCTGACTTTTAGAAGACATCTGAAAGCAGCCCTGTTTAGGGAAGTTTTTAATGTTTGATGTTTTATCGTGTTTTTAATGTTCTGTTGGGAGCCGCCCAGAGTGGCTGGGGAAACCCACCCCAAATGGGTGGGGTATAAATTTGTTGTTGTTGTTGTTGTTGTTGTTATAAAGAAAAAGTTCATTACGTTAGCATTTTTCTTCCATAATAGCAGTTTTCCTTACCGCGTGGTTCCTTGTTGCTCTGCAATGGCCTCTGGCGTCACATTTTAATAACACATTATTAACGTTCTAGGCTAAAGGTAATGTGACCCTTATGTTCTGAAAATCTTTCCTTAGCTCTTTCTTAGCGTTATAAACCATGAGTGTAGATCCGCCCTCTGTTTCAGAATCCACTGTGAACACTGCTAAGTTGAATAGAGCGTTGGAGTGCTTCTTCTCCACTTGAAAGAAAGAGAGCAAAACTGCAGGAGAAGGGGAAAGTGGAAATCCCTTATAGGAGCTGCAAGGCATGGCTTGATTGACATTGAGAAAGTTCTGTGGTCTGGAAAGAGAGGAAAATACAGTTGTTTGGAAGCTAGAAGAAGAGACTGTAAGCACATGCTTGGAGAAGCATCTGACTGTAAAGGTTTTGTTTCAAATCGTCTATAAGTTTCTGCAAGTAAAGTTTTTGGATGTTAAAGGCTGGGCATTGGTTTAATTTCCAAAGAAGGATGCCAGTCATACATATGATTCGAGCTTCTTAGCTGTGGTTTTGCGACCCTTCCTTCAACAGTTTACTGGATTTTTGTGGGGATAAAATGGGACAACTCCTGTAGACTTCCCTAAGTCTTATTCTATGAACCACCCTGAGAATCCCAGGTATGTTGTTGTTGTTGCTTAGTCGTTTAGTTGTGTCCAACTCTTCGTGGTCCCATGGACCAGAGCACGCCAGGCACTCCTGTCTTCCACTGCCTCCCACAGTTTGGTCAGGCTCATGCTGGTAGCTTCGAGAACACTGTCCATCCATCTCGTCCTCTGTCGTCCCCTTCTCCTTGTGCCCTCCATCCTTCCCAACATCAGGGTCTTTTCCAGGGAGTCTTCTCTTCTCATGCGGTGGCCAAAGTATTGGAGCCTCAGCGTCACGATCAGTCCTTCCAGTGAGCACTCAGGGCTGATTTCCTTCAGAATGGAGAGGTTTGATCTTCTTGCAGTCCATGGGACTCTCAAGAGTCTCCTCCAGCACCAGAATTCAAAAGCATCAATTCTTCGGCGATCAGCCTTCTTTATGGTCCAGCTCTCACTTCCATACATCACTACTGGGAAAACCATAGCTTTAACTATATGGACCTTTGTTGGCAAGGTGATGTCTCTGCTTTTTAAGATGCTGTCTAGGTTTGTCATATACCCCAGGTATAGGGTGACATATAAATTCTATAATAATAATAATAATAATAATAATAATAATAATAATAATAATAATAATAATTCCTCAGAAGGAAGGAAGGGATGCAAGAGGAATTAACACATAAGAATACCTTTATTTTACACCACCGTTGCTTGTGAGTAAGAGCAAGTAGCTGGGAGCATCGGCACATGTACTGGTGGGTGGGAGTCAAAAGGCAGCCTTGAAAGCTTCACGGTCTCTCCACCCACAGCTACAAACCAGCTGCCTTGGTAGCAGGAACAATTCATTGTGAGCCATCTGCTGCTTAGAACTACCTTAGGATTTCACTGCCACCTTGGTCTATCAAATGATTGATGCAAGAAAAGACACAAAATACCAGAAGGTCCCAGGTAGGGCTGGGGTGGGACGTGGGACACAGGACCATAGCTCCATGACAGCGCCTCCTTTGTGTGCAGAAGGTTCTAGGCTCCATCCCTGACATTTCCTGTTAAAAGGAGAGCGTAGCTGGCAATAGGAAAGCAATTCTGCCTAAACCCCAGACAGCCACTAACAGTCAGTATGGACAAGAGTAGACATGATTGGCAAAGTCTGACCTGACATACATCTCTGACAGCTTCCTCTGCCCCTCACCACTAGGAATGGGAGGAAAATTCAGTTCACTTCACATTTAAAAGGGAACCAACCTAATCCACACTTTCTGAGACAAAAAGCAAACAGAAACAGTCAACTCTTGAAATTTGCGTTTTTGGAAATTTGTACGTAAGAAATTTAACAAGGCTGTTCTTCAGCCAAGTAACATGCCCTAAATATAGCTTTTTGGGGTGGTGTGCATAAAAATTCATTTTTTTAAAGTGAAAATGACATCAAAATGCATTATATTGGGGAAACATGCTTTGTAAAATTGTGTACGTTAGGCAAAGTTGCTCTGTCCCAGCTCCTGCCAACCTAGCAGTTCGAAAGCACACCAGTGCAAGTAAATAAATAAGTACCACAGTGGTAGGAAGGTAAATGGCATTTCCGTGCACTCTGGCACTCGTCACGGTGTCCTGCTGCACCAGAAGCGGTTTAATCATGCTGACCACATGACCCGGAAAGCTGTCTGTGAACAAATGCCACCTCCCTCGGCCTGAAAACGAGATGAGCTCCGCAGCCCCATAGTCGCCTTTGACTGGACGTAACCGGGCAGGGGTCCTTTACCTTTAACTTTACTTATGGGCACCAGACTATAGCCCTCTTACCACACCCTCTGTACAGTTACAAAGATCTCCCAAAGTTGCAAACTTATTTTTTTCCCCCCTAATGAAACTGGAGCCGATTCTTTCCATTCCTGACATCCCGCAACCTCTGAGATTACAACCTTTCCCATGTCACTTCCAAACAGCAATTTATTTATATAGCTTTGCTTCATTAAAATGCAAACATCTGCTCCCGGAATAAAAGAGTACACAGATTTCAATAGCTCAGAAATCTTTAGATCTGCAGGTGAAAAGACAAAGGGAAGAGCCCTGGCATAAGAGTCACCCCAGAACAACCAGAACGGTGCAAGGAATTGGAATAATCAAGCTTTTAATTCCTGACTTCTGCGTACACTCGCCGGCTGCCCTTGAACACAGGTGACTTTTCCGTTTGATACGCTGGAAGGTGAAGATGATAATGCCTTTTTATTCCAAGGAGAAATTAATTCGTGATCATCAGTCATTCAGATGCCATGGCAATAGGCAACTGGAAAAAGAATAAGTGAACTAGAAACAAAAGCACATGGCTAAGGCCACAACAAGATGGTAGGGTGCATGTGGAAAAAGAATGAATTGTTTTATTGACAGAGGGGCCAGCACATAAGCTGTAGACGTACATCAGAAGATCCATTAAGGGTACTCAATCAGAAAGGGCCAGCTAGAAGGACGAAGGCTCTTTTTAAAAACAATATGCATGGTCCAAATTTCTCAGCATTCAACATAGCCACGCAAACGCACCTTACATTGCTAAATAGGGGCATTCATTGTTTACAGAAAGAATGGAAGAAAACTCTCTGGTTTTGAGATACAGAGCGTACTGATGTTTTCAAGCTGGTGTGATGAGGAAAGAACAAGCTTTTTATGATCCAAGTCGAAATCCATTTGAATATTGGCTCGCCCACTAAGTTTCACCCGTTCTCAACTGTCTGCCCTTTTGCTTTTCTAGGAAAATTGCATTCAAGCAGGTGAAAGGGAGTAAGGACGGGCTGGTCCTTGTGTCTTCAGGTGGCCTCCAAGCCTGACTAGCAAGAAGTTTCCATCATTAAAGTCCCCGAAAATTGTAGTTTACTGGGAATTTTGGGTCCTCAGTAAAAACCCAGAAGTTCAAGGACACTACAATTCATTCCCAGACATTTTTGTATGTGCAGGGAATGTCCTTACGAAGGAGGAAAGGCCTCAGGATAGCCCCCAGGCCCTGGAGATCTGCAAATGGAAGTCCTCCATCTTTGCCTTGGGGCCTAATGGTGGCCAGAGAAAGGGAACCTCATGGTCAACCTTCGATAAGCCACGTGCCCAATGTATGGGTGGTGGCACACACAAAAGTGGGAAGAGTGTGACTAGGAGGCTACATTTCATGCACACAGATGCCAGAGGTATCTTCCAAAGATGAAGAAATTCAGGCAGGAAATCACCGTTGTCACAGCAGAAGGATGGGCTCCTGCCAGGCAAAAGCACTCACAGAAGTCAGGGGGAATGTTTGAGAGGGTCCCAAGATTTGTTTGATTCCTGGACAAAATTGTGGAATGACAATTTGAAATTTACAGCATGTACGGCATTAAAAAAAAATGTAATGAAGATGATGATGATGATGATGATGATGATAATAATAATAATAATAATAATAATAATTTATTTATTTATACCCCGCCCATCTAGCTGAGTTTCCCCAGCCACTCTGGATGGCTTCCAACAGAATATTAAAATACAATAACCTATTAAACATTAAAAGCTTTCCTAAACAGGGCTGCCTTCAGATGTCTTCTAAAAGTCTGGTAGTTGTTGTTCTCTTTGACATCTGGTGGGAGGGCATTCCACAGGGCGGGTGCCACTACCGAGAAGGCCCTCTGCCTGGTTCCCTGTAACTTGGGTTCTCGCAGCAAGGGAACCACCAGAAGGTCCTCAGCGCTAGACTTCAGTGTCTGGGCAGAACAAGGCAAAATATACAAAAAAATTTCAGTTTGTCCCCATTTCTTGTTTTTTTCTCTAGCTTAAATCTGGTTTCCACATAAGCAAGGAAATAAGCAGCTATCTTCTCTTTAAAAGACATCTGAAGGCAGCCCTGTTTAGGGAAGTTTTTAATATTTACTGCTGTATTGTTTTTAACACTTGATTGGAAGCCGCCCAGAGTGGCTGGGGAAACTCAGCCAGATGGGCGGGGTATAAATAAATAAATTATTATTATTATTATTATTATTATTATTATTATTATTATTATTAT
>JAXCMG010000003.1:90223338-90235539 GCA_034642415.1 Podarcis siculus | reverse complement strand
TTATTATTATTATTATTATTATTATTATTATTATTATTATTATTATTGCCAGAGACACCTCTTCCTTTGCAGCCTCATCACAAGCCCTCTGCTTGAAGTTGACCTCTTAGCTCTCTTTGAACCACTGTCCAGTTCAAAGAGAACGAACTCTAACAAGGGACAGGAGGAATCCATCTGCTGATGGGCCTCTGAACGGACGACTGAGCAGGAAAAGGGGAGGGATGTCATCATAGTCTTCCTCACATAATGTGCATTTCTCTTTACACCACAGTCATTATTTCCAAATGTGCATCCATGAAGAGGGACTATACGGAACTTGCCGAACTGCCCAGGAGACTCCGAGACCAGAGAGAAGAGACGGTGGAAGAAGACTGGAAGAAGTTAAAGGAATATTTGAAAAAAATACGTTAATATTTAAACCTTAGAATAGCTTTGGAAGTGGATATAGGCTGTAGGGTTAGAAGTAGAAGATAGGGTATTTTAATATAGTATTATTTGTAAGTGATAAAATGTGAAGTTATTTTAAGTATGATTTTAAAAAAAAGATGGTTAGAAATTATGATATATGTAAACTGCTAAAGATGAAGGAAAATGAAAATCACATAGGTGGGACTTGGGGAAGCCAGCTTAATAATGTTTAGGAAAATAAGGATACGACAAGAATTTGTTCGTATTGTTTGTCTTTTCTGTCTGTGTTTTTTATTTGTGTTATAAAATGATTTATTTATTTTTGAAAAAAATAAAAATAAAATAGGGGGGGACATTGAGGGAGAAACACAGTCGCTCCCCCACTCCACCCCTGACGCAGGGTGGTCCACAGAACTCGTTCTTTGACTCTCGGGCAGGAATATGATTTTTTATTTTTTGGGTATCATCCTTGGTGGTTGCTAACCAGGAGCCTGAAAGCTACAGGCAAGGCCTTTGGAGCTCAGAATAACTAAGTGATTGTAAAGTCAGATCAATGAATCATCCCACTTTCGTGCGCAAGTAGAAGTCTCTTAAAATACATATATATTTCCTTAAAGATATTCAGTGTGTTGCTTGGAAGAGTAATAAGCCAGCAGGGTCATATACATGAAAGTGACATTTATAGACCTCTTCCAAACATCTTAAGTACTTCACAAACTCAGCTCACTAGAATAAAAATCAGCCTCTTCGTGTGTTACTCAGTAGTTAAGATGAGTGACTGTGCTGGTGGATTCTTTTTTTAAAATAATAATGCTTGCCCAAAAAAAATATCCTTTTCCCCCCCCTTCAAAATTTGAGTTTTAACAGACTGGCATGAGCATCAATGGGATTATTAACAAATAAAAAACACGAGCATTTAAATAATATGCCTTGTTATTTAGTTTCCCTTAAGCATTTGGTACTGCCTTGCTTGATTTCTCCGCAATTGATTATTCAGCAATTGATATATTGCATGCGAGGGGATGCGGGTGGCGCTGTGGTCTAAACTACTGAGCCTCTTGGGCTTGCTGATCAGAAGGTTGGTAGTTCAAATCCATGCGATGGGGTGAGCTCCCGTTGCTCTGTCAACCTAGCAATTTGAAAGCACGCCAGTGCAAGTAGATAAATAGGTACCACTCCGGTGGGAAGGTAAACGGTGTTTCCATCACTCTGGTTTCCATCACGGTGTTCCGTTGCACCAGAGGTGGTTTAGTCATGCTGACCACATGACCCAGAAAGCTGTTTGTGGACAAATGCCAACTCCCTCGGCCTGAAAGCAAGATGAGCGCTGCAACCCCATAGTCACCTTTGACAGGACTTAACTGTCCAAGGGTCCTTTATCTTTAACTTTACCTATATTGCATGCAAAACTTGTAGAGTCTGCTGTAAATAATAAACACCTCTAAGCAACCAAGTTACTAGTAGCAGCGTTTTGTTCCTGCTTTGTCCATCCTGCCTGCAACTGATTGCTTTCTGGAACTCTACGTATGCTCTGCTAAGGTCTGGCTAAGGTCCTGCAACAGGTCAAAGTTGCGAAACACCAAGAGAAGTCCCGTTGCAGTAGTGAATGTCTGCCCTTGTGCAAAGAGCTACTTAGCACTAAGATGAATACAACCCCATGTACTTAGTACATCCATGCTCAATTCTTCCATCGAAGGCAGAGGGCCTTCTTGGTAGTGGCACCCACCCTGTGGAATGCCCGCCCATCAGATGTCAAGGAAATAAACAACTAACTGACTTTTAGAAGACACCTGAAGGCAACCCTGTTTAGGGAAGTTTTTAATGTTTGATGTTTTATTGTGTTTTTAATAACCTGTTGGAAGCCACCCAAAGTGGCTAAGGAGGCCCGGCCAGATGGGCGGGGTATAAGTAATAAATTTATTATTATTATTATTATTATTATTATTATTATTATTATTATTATTAGAAAGAGAGCTCCAAATGAATCCCATTGATTGTGCTCATGGCTGACCACTGGAGATCCAAAACAACTCATGAATTCCTTTTAGAATTGTCCTGACCTTCACCTCTCACAGTAATGTATCCAAATGTTGTGGCACAGTTCTCAGCAGTTTAAACATATCAAAACTGAGGTTAGATTAATCAATCTATTTTTAGTCCACGTCATTTTTGCAAATGTTCATTGTGATGTCAATTCCAGCCTTCATTTGTGCATTAATCTGCATTTTTTTAAAAAAATAATTATAATGAAAATTTGCATGCTGTCTTTAAATATGTATTTAAATACAGTGGTTCCTTGGGTTACATACGCTTCAGATTACATACGTTTCAGGTTACAGACTCCGCTAACCCAGAAATAGTACCTTGATTTAAGAACTTTGCTTCAGGATGAGAACAGAAATTGTGCGCAGGCAGCGTGGCAGCAGTGGGAGGTCCCGTTAGCCAAACTGGTGCTTCAGGTTAAGAACGGTTTCAGGTTAAGAACGGACCTCCAGAACGAATTAAGTTCTTAACCCGAGGTACCACTGTATGTGTTTTTGAATATATCACCTCTCAAAATACACATTTCTAAATCTATTTTAGCTCAAAAGATGAATATTAAAGCCCACTTTGACATCTATTTATTTATTTTTAGCTGAGAGCTGAATTGCAACACTGAGAAGAGTGTGCCAACTTTTGGGGGGCTACATTCTGAGCCACACTTTTCTTTCTGGGAGATTCAGATCAGGTCCATTCTTATCAGGACTTGTAAAGAAAGATCAAATTCCTCAAGCATCCCTAACTAAAATGGGTTTAAGAACAAGAGATTTATTTTGAGACACAATTCGTATTTAGATACCATTTTTAATCTCTCTCTCTCTCTCTCTCTCTCTCTCTCTCTCTCTCTCTGGAAATCTAATGGAATGATTGGAGGGGAAACTGTTGAAACTGACAAGGATTGGTAGGTAAAGGTAAAGGGACCCCTGACCATTAGGTCCAGTTGTGGCCGACTCTGGAGTTGCGGCGCTCATCTCGCTTTATTGGCCGAGGGAGCCGGCGTTTGTCCGCAGACTGCTTCCGGGTCATGTGGCCAGCATGACTAAGCTGCTTCTGGTGAACCAGAGCAGCGCACGGAAGCGCCGTTTACCTTCCCGCCAGAGCGGTACCTATTTATCTACTTGCACTTTGACATGCTTTCAAACTGCTAGGTTGGCAAGAGCAGGGACTGAGCAACGGGAGCTCACCCTGTCGCGGGGATTCGAACCGCCAACCTTCTGATCGGCAAGCCCTAGGCTCTGTGGTTTAACCCACAGCGCCACCCGCGTCCCTGACAAGGATTGGAAATAGACCCAAATCCTAAATTGTTTCTTTACTCTTGCCCTCTGAATTCAATTTTAGAAGCCTGCGTCCCACAATGGCCAGATACTGGTGAGCATCGGATTAGGTCTAAAAAATTTATCGCATAGTTGATGGAGCTATAGGTCCTCAGTTCTGCCCCGGACGCTGCATAGCTACTGTTATGGCACAAGGACCTGCCCAATAATGTGGTATACTAAGGTTGTAGTTGCATTTTTAAATCCTCTCCACCCCACCCCCTTGTTGGGTTTTAAACGGTATTATTTTAACAAGGTTTGGGGTAATAATCACGCTTATTGTCTAATCAAATGCCAACAATTCCCCGACTATTGTTCTATTTTAATGGTAAAGCTTTCCCTCTAACCCTTAGAAATTTCCTTTAATTATTTAATCAGTTTGGCTGGAACTCACAAAGCATTAAATTGTTAGTTGCTACTTAACATTCCTTATAAATTGCATTTATTAATTTCTGGGAAAAAAGACTTGCCCATTGCTACAGTAATTTAAATTAGTACCACATGGTTACAGACTGGCACTGAATTATGATTAAGTCGGTAGGGGTAAATTCCGTCCTTTGAAGATCTTTAAGTGATAGGGGGGGGGGGGGGGGGTCCAAAGTTCTGTCCAAGAAGTTACCATTTATCAGAAATGTAATGATCCCCAGATAGAATGTTTCGTTGTAAGCATTACCTAATATTGCCCATCAAAAGCCATTTTAAGCTGACTGCTCACTCTAGACATACTCAAGTTTGCTGACCAGTCAAATAAATGCCCCGCTGACGCTTAATAACTTTCCAATTTAGGCTTGGCTCCTCCTTTCGTACTTTTAAAAATGGATTTATCCGTTGTTTTGGAGTTCTGTCCACAAAGAGAAATTACGGGGAAGCGCTTGTCTGTAGCCATTGTGGACTGCCACCATCTATGAGTTTAATGTGTAGATTAATCAACTCAAATGGTTTCGTGGGTTGATTAATCAACTCAAATTTTCAGTTGCTCCATAGGGGCCAATTTTAATTGGTGGAGAAGAGGTATAAGAAGCCAATGGGATGCTGCCTCTAACTAGTAGCAGAAGGAAATAATAACTGAAGACATTGTGATTTTAGAGACAACATGAGGGAATCAGTGCTGTTGACTGGATTTACAAACCCTAGAAGATACATGGCTGGGAGAGGTAGGTGTCTACTTTAATAATAATAATAATAATAATAATAATAATAATAATAATAATAATTTATTTATACCCCGCCCATCTGGCTGGGTTTCCCCAGCCACTCTGGGCAGCTTCCAATAAAATATTAAAATGCAATAGTCCATCAAACATTAAAAGCTTCCCTAAACAGGCTGCCTTCAGATGTCTTCTAAATGTCTGGTAATTGTTTATCTCTTTGACATCAGTTAGGAGGGCGTTCCACAGGGCGGGTGTCACTACCAAGAAGGCCCTCTGCCTGGTTCTCTGAAACTTAGCTTCTCACAGCAAGGGAACTGCCAGAAGGCCCTCGGCGCTGGACCTCAGTGTCTGGGCAGGACAAGGCAAAATATACGAAAAATTTTCAGTTTGTCCCCATTTCTCATTTTTTTCCCTGACTTAAATCCGGTCTCCACATTTCCTCCTTTGTTTGTGATTTGTGGGAGGGGAGTCCTCGTGAAAACCCACCAGCATTTTAGTATGGTTTTCTCCTAAAGCACACATTTTTGTGTGCAATTTTGCCTAAGACAAGGGTTCTCAAATTTGAAGGGTACACAGGTATCTGTGAAGAACAGAAGCAGTGGCAGATCAAGACAGACCAAAAGTGGTGGGCAGAAGGGGTGAAGAGAGAATTCGGAAACTGAAGGACAACAAGAGGAAGAAAGAGAAAACAGCGAGGAAGAGAGATGAAAAGGGTTGCTGCTGATTAATTGTTTAACAAGTAAAACAAATGAGGTATGTTTATTTTGTGAATTGGTTTGCTAGAATTAGGGGAACTGGTCGGAAGTGGTATTTATTTATTATAGAGAGAGATTGGCTTAGCCCTGCTGAAAAAGTTTGGCTACAAAAATGCTCAGAGGAGGTGTATGTGATGAGATGGAGTCATGGAGCTGTTCAGCGATTCAGGAAAGACACTCTGCACATGCTCAGATATGCATTTCATTGTATTTTATTGCATGGCAATTTGAACTTTTGGAATGCAAATTGTCACACACATAAAAAATGCAGGATCCAGCACAGCACATTATGGAAAAATAATTAAGTTGTCCTGTGAGACCATCAGCAATTTCCAAGAGGTTGGGAAGGGGGGAGTTTGGCTTAACATAATACATTTTTGCAAAACAATGTCCCCAAATATAACAGATATTTGTATGGTATCTTCATTAATATATGCAATTTTATGCTTTACATCAGCATCTGCAACTTTACACAGAATCCGTAGCTATAGAAGTGCATTGCAAAATTCAGAGAAGTTTGGCATTGGAAGGATGGCTATGATTCAGTTCATGTATCCTTTCAGAAAGTGTGAATTAGGCAGGTTTGCCTTTGATTGTGAAATGAATCGAATTTCCCCTGCATCCACAATTGACTTGAGATTCCAGAAACGGGGAAGAATTCTTGAAGGGCTTTTCATCAGTTATTTATCATTTATTATTTACCGGGCCACAGGGAGGTTAGGCTGGCCTCAACCAGAGCCAGGGCTTTTTCAGCTGTGGCTCCGATCTGGTGGAACGCTCTGTCACAAGAGGCTAGGGCCCTGCGGGACTTGACATCTTTCCGCAGGGCCTGCAAGACAGAGCTGTTCTACCAGGCCTTTGGCTATGGCACAGCCTTTGGTAATTCTTCACAGAACGCTAGCCCAATGGTTGCCATTAATTTGATTTGAACTGATTTTATAATGAATTGATTTTAGAATGCTATATTATTTTATTGTTGTTAGCCACTCTGAGCCCAGCTTCAGCTGGGGAGGGCGGGATATAAATAAAATTTTATTAATAATATTATTAGTAGTGGTACAGTGGTACCTCGGGTTACAGACGCTTCAGGCTACAGACACTTCAGGATACAGACTCCGCTAACCCAGAAATAATACCTCAGGTTAAGAACTTTGCTTCAGGATGAGAACAGAAATCATGCTCTGGCGACGCGGTGGCAGCGGGAGGCCCCATTAGCTAAAGTGGTACCTCAGGTTAAGAACAGTTTCAGGCTAAGAATGGACCTCTGGAACGAATTAAGTTCTTAACCCGAGGTACCACTGTATACAGAATGCTTTCACTATAAATACAAACCAGATATATGGAGGACCTAAATCTAAAGGACTCTGGTCCTCTTTTTTTTTTCAAAGTAGATGAGGATTTTTCCCCTAAAACAGAAGGGATTGGAGTGGGCGAGCTGCCTGGTTTTTTTTACAAGTTTGTAACAGGTCAAGACACTGGGGCCAAATAAAGATGTCAAATCCTCGGCAAATATCTGAATATCTTGAAGATGGTCCAGACCAACCTTTTTCAGAGGGAGCACATCTGTTTATGCTCTTATGAATCACATTCCTTTTTCACAATTCCATCGTGGCCAAATACATATCAAAATGCTGGAGGAGAAAACAGGCTTCAGCATTCAATTGATTAATCAGTTTGACATCTGGGAACAGCAACACAAGGTTGTGTAGCTCCATGCCTTTCTTCCTCACCTGCCCCGCAACTGCATCGGTTCTCACATGGAAAATGGACCAAGCTTGTTTTTGTCAGGAGTTCAGCCTACACTCGTGTAGGACCCTGGTGGAGACATATGCCCGACTGGCATGTTCTCCCCCTCCTGGTCAATCGATTGGTAGCTTCAAAAGCTCTCTTCAGCCTGAACATCACAGCGACCGATGCCAACAGACACCGGCACACTTAGGGATCCGCAGAGTTTGAGCATTTCACATGACAGACCTCAGCAACTCAGCATTTTGGCTACTCTACTTTATTTACATATAAACACACACGGAGTGCTGCAACATGGCTCCCTCTCTCTCTAGCATCAGACAGCAAAGAGAAAAAGAACAAAGGACAATAGTCCCACTTCATGGAACACAGTAACACAACCTTCCTGTCTCCATCACTTCCCACTCTGTGGAGTCAAAACATGTACCGTCATGTGATAGACAACAATCCCATGACTGCAATCATGGAGGAGGAATTCTAACAGTTTTTCACTGTTCCAGAGGGTAGGACCCAAGTCTATGGATTCAAATGACAAGAAGGGAGATTCTGACTAAACAGCAGGAAGAACTTTTTGATGGTAAGAGCTGTTCCACAGAGGAATGGACTACCTCAGAAGGTGGTGGATTCGCCTTCATTGCAGGTTTTTAAATAGAGGATGACCATCTGTTAGGATTCTCCTGGGTTTTTGTACTTTTGCAGACTTTGGTGTTCTCCAGAAGCCTGTTGATATTTGTGTGTGTGTGTGTGGATGCTGCTGTTTTGACTGCATAAAGGTGGATGTTGGAGATCTACACATTACTTGGGAAGACAGGCATATTACTGCCAGCATACTGGAAGAAGCAAAGATCACCAGTGTTGAAGCAATGGTTCTTCAATGTCAACTTCATTGGACTGGTCATGTTGTGCAGATGCCTGATGATCGTCTTCCAAAGCAACTACTCTATTCCAAACGTGAAAATGGAAAGCATAATGCCGGTGGTCAACAAAAGAGGTTTAAAGACTCTCTCAAGGCAAATCTAAACATAATGTAGTATAAACCGACAACTGGGAAACACTGGCCTGTGAGCCAATTGGAGAACAGCCTTTACCAAAGGTGTTATGGGCTTTGAAGACACTCAAACTCAGGACGAAAAGGGGGAAATGTGCTAAGAGGAAGGCATGCTTGCCAAACCCTCACCATGATCTACTCCCATCAGGAAACCAATGTCCCCACTGTGGAAGGACGTGTGGATCCAGAATTGGCCTCCACAGTCACTTACGGACTCACTGTTAAGACCATGTTTATGGAAGACAATCTTACTAGGCTACAAGGGATCGCCAAAGAATAATAATAAGAAGGACCTTGGAGAATATAGGCAGCATCATACTAAATTGTTTCTGCAGCACAGCAATGTACACTTCTCTCCTTCCATCCATGCACCCAATAAGAGATTGGATGAGACCACAGGACAAATGAAGGGAGAGGAGGGGAGAAGGAGGAAGTTCCATTGCACAAGCGGAAATCCTTGCATTGACAAAAAACCAACACATTAGCTGGATACGGCTCTATGTGTTTACTATTACTACATACTACACGATGTCCTCCAGATACTGTGGAACTCCCATAATTTCTGACCATCAGTCATGCTAATGGGGGCCACTTCTGAAGGGCATGATGCTCGCTATCCCTAGTTTAAAGGAATAATTGTCCATAAATGATGCTCAGATTAATTAGGCAGCAGAGTTTAATTTTAAAAAATACATGCTCTTGCCTCAGAAATCCCCCCTTTCATATTTACACAAATTTAATTGACAGAATAATCAACTAAAGCCCACATAAATAATTGGACATCTCTGTAATTTGGTGGTGGTAATAATAATAATAATAATAATAATAATAATTAATAATAATAATAAAAATATAAAAAATATAAAACATTTGATTTCACAATAGTTCTAAAATGTTTGATGGCAACAAATCCTCAAAGAAGTTTCCAAAATGCATAAAGCAATAACACTATCAGTAATTATAAACAGCTATTTAAAACATTCAAAAATATTTGAAATAATTAGAATCGTAGAATAATAAACTTGTAGTTGGAAGGGACCCCAAATGCAGGAATAATAAAATAATTAGAAAAATTCTTGGGGGAGAGGACTGTCAATGGCTACTAGACATGAAGACTATGGACTGCTTGTGGGTTTCTGTCCCTGCTTCCACTAGCGCTAAATCAGTCACGTTAGGGCACCCTTTGGTTTTCGTTTGCTTTGTTTCAGTGCTGGAAATACATTAACTTTGCAGCTAAATACACGGAGGACAGCAGGGTGTTGAGGATATTTTGCTGTCCTTCCTGTCTCCCATTCTCATTTGTTAAACTTCCAATCACCTTGGAGACTTTAAAGCGTACAGATTTATTTTATTATTTTTGTCAAGCTGGGGGAGAACGGCCGCAACCCGTGTTTGAAGCTATGCATTGCAGATTTTTTATTTTATTTTTAACCCAGTTCAGGTAAGAATACCTCAGCGCCTCCTACAGGAACCTGGCAGCTGAGAAGTCCATGCCGAGAGAAAGGAGAGAGAAGGGGGAAAATACCCCCTCAAAATAAACTTATAAAATAATAGATTCATCTTCCTGCAGCTAAAGATAAATATTAAATAAGCCTATCTGCTTCTAGCTGAAAATTAATTTCTTCTAAGGCAAATAGTGTAATACGTAGACTCGTTTCAATTCCCATTTGGCAAAGAGCCCATTTTCTGCATACCGTGGACTTTTGAAATACTAGAAACTGCTTTCATCATGAGTGTGTGTGCGCACGCACACACACACACCCCTACTTTAAACAAACACAGCTGCCTTTCTTTGGCAACCCGTCCGCAGCAGCGAAGAGAAAATGCCTTACGAACATAAGAGGCCTGCAGGGTCGGGCCAGGGTCCTATCTAGACCAGCATCCTGCTATCCATAAACGGGAGCTGAGTGCAACATTTCAACATTTATCCGATGAAAATAGGGACTGTCATGGAATTCTACTCAAGACATTGGTACCTTGGTTCTCAAACACCTTGGTACTCAAACAACTTGGAACCCAAACACTGCAAATACAGAAGTGAGTGTTCTGGTTTGTGAACTTTCTTCAGAAGCCGAATGTGCTCTGTTTTGAGTGCCACACTTCCGTTTTGAGTGTTACGCTGACGTCTGTCTGTTTTTGCTATTTATTTCGCATTTTTCTTTTTGCAGCTCTTTTGTTTTGCCTTTGTGACTGTGTGGATCCCAGTTCAGCTACTGATTGATTGATTGATTGATTGATTGCAGTACATTATTTATTGCTTTCATTTTATGGGTCAATGGTCTCGTTAGAGAGTGAAATTCATGTTCAATTGCAGTTTTAGGGGTTGTTTTTAAAAGTCTGGAACGGATTAATCCGTTTTGCATTACTTTCTATGGGAAAGCGTGCCTTGGTTTTGGAACGCTTTGGTTTTGGAACGGATGTCTGGAACGGATTAAGTTTGAGAACCAAGGTACCACTGTATTGATCCAGAGCAGATTCCAGTATATAGTTAGCAGAGTAAAAACCTAAACACGTTGCAGGATTCCCCCCAAATAGACCAGAGGCAATTGTATTACATCCAGCAGAGCTTGACTGCTACTGAAGACAAATGAGCAAAATGATCACAAATCCAATATATTCAGGATTGGCACATAAGAAATCCAGTTGCAGCAGATTTAACTTATTAACTTATAATAAGACTAAACCTTAACACTAAGCATATTATGTGTTACAGAACACCACACCAGAAAGGAAAAGATAAACTGAAACCCAGGCTCCTCCTGGCCTTACTTTTATAGGCAGCATGACCTTGACTGAAAGAAATAACAGAACCAGTTCCAGCTTCTCTGAAGGAATAACCCAAACATCACGAACCTTCTGCTTGTTTCTTTCACACAGAGAAGCTTCCAGAACCCTCTTGAATCAATTAGAATAGGAGAGATCTCTACGCATCAGATCAATACTTTCTGCACTACGAAATGCAGGGAAACTGACAGGGATGTCCCACTCCAGAATGATAATTTTGCTATTTATACCCCACACATCTTTCTGGGTTGCCCCAGACACCTGAGGCAGCTTCCAACATATATTAAAAACATAATGAAACTTTAAACTTTAAAAAAGCTTACCTATACAGAATTGCCTTCAGACAGCTCGGGGGTCGGATAATTCCATACACTCCAACATTTCTCCAATGAAAATGTCAGTTTGCCCAGGTCTATGTGAGTGTCTGAATTTAGTACAGTTCAAGGTAGGTATTAACTTCCTTTTTTGAGATAGGTTCCTTTTGACCAAGGAAGGAAGCATTTGGATCCAGCCCATCTTGCTGTAGAAATATTGGATGATATGAACATTCTGCCTGCCATGCTCAAAGAGAAGTTTCACATGAAGCTGCTGTTGGCAGGGCTGGAGGGGGAAATCCGATTGAGTTCACACATAAAGACGAACCTACTAAATTCACACTTTTTGAAAGAATATGTGGACCAAGACACAACCACCCTTTGAAATTCACAGTTCTTTAAATTTTGCAGTGTCATTCTCCAGCCCAGTTATGTGTTCAAAAGATCATGCACTCAGGTGAACGGTGCATACAAATGCAAATATTGGTGAAAATAACAAAAAAAAGTAATTATAATGGGGGGAAAATTGTGTATGAAAATGTTTGCATTGGGAGAATTTCACACACAAATTGAAAGCCGCTTTGGAAATGTGGAGAACTAGAATCATAGAATCATAGAGTTGGAAGAGACCACAAGGGCCAT
>JAXCMG010000003.1:90189322-90206846 GCA_034642415.1 Podarcis siculus | reverse complement strand
AATAATAATAATAATAATAATAATAATAATAATAATAATAATAATAATAATAATACAGTGGTACCTCGGGTTAAGTACTTAATTCGTTCCGGAGGTCCGTACTTAACCTGAAACTGTTCTTAACCTGCAGCACCACTTTAGCTAATGGGGCCTCCTGCTGCTGCTGCCGCGCTGCCGGAGCACGATTTCTGTTCTTATCCTGAAGCAAAGTTCTTAACCTGAAGCACTATTTCTGGGTTAGCGGAGTCTGTAACCTGAAGTGTATGTAACCCGAGGTACCACTGTAATAATAATAATAATAATAATAATAATAATAATAATAATTTATACCCCGCCCATCTGGTTGGGTTTCCCCAGCCACTCTGGGTGGCTTACAACAAAATATTAAAAATAGTAAAATAGTAAAAATGTCCCTAAACAGGATTGTTTCTTGGCCTGTTTCCATTGTCCCTGGCCATCCACCCAGCACTGGAGGCTGATGGGGGAAAGGGCAAGAACAGAACAGTAAATCACCCAGAGATTCAAGGGGCAACCCCCTCCGAGGGTGGACATTTATAGGACTTAGTTATTGAATTTGGGTTGTATCCAACTTATTTTCAGTGCAGCTTCACTGAAATCAATGGGCACGGCTAGTGTCATGCAATGGGTCTACTCTGTACATTCAAATAGTCACAGCTTCTCCCAAAGAATTATGGGAGCTGTAGTTTGTTAAGGGTGCAGGGAGTTGCTGGGAGACCCCTGTATCCCTCAGTTCCCAGAGTGGTTTAGCCATTAATCCCCAATCCCAGGGAATTCTGGGAACTGTGGTTCTGTGAGAGGAATAGGGGGCCTCCTCACAACCCTCAGTGGTCTTAACAAGCCAGAGCTCCCAGAATTATTTGGGTATCACAGTGTATGAGGAGAAGGAAAATTCTCATCCTAAACCTCTGCTGGCTTGCATGATATCTTTGGGAGAAGAAAAGGCTAAGAAGCAAACCCTATACAAATCCATTCTGGAGTCCCTAAGACGGTTGGATGGTGCCTTGTAAACCTTCCGGCAACTTCTGCAGCCAAGCTGGTGCCCAATGTCTTGCTCTGCTTTCATACCCTCCAACATTTCTCTGATGAAAATAGGGACATCCTATTCTATAATGATGATAATTTGCCACAGCCACTCGGCGGCTTCGAACATACTGTATTTTTCGCTCTATTGGATGCAGTTTTTCCCCTCCAAAAATTAAGGGGAAATGCGTGTGTGTCCTATGGAGCGAATGCAGGCTTGTGCCATAGCCGCGCGCAACCCCTCCGGCAGGGAGATGCTGCACGGGGCTATGGCTTCTTTAGCCCTGCGCAGCATCTCCCGGCAAGGAGAGGCTGCACGGGGCTAAAGGGGAAGCCAAAACAGCGAGCGGGGATCCATCCCACTCGCTGCCTTGCCTTCTTCCATAGCTGTGTGCAACCCCTCTGGCAGGGAGAGGTTGTGTGCAGCCTGTATGCTGCTCTTTGGGGCTGGGGGGGGAAATATATTTTTTCTTGATTTCCCCCCCCTAAAAACTGGGTGTGCCCTATGGTCCGGTGCGCCCTATGGTGCGAAAAATACGGTATATAAAAACATAATAAAAACATAATAAAATATTAAACATTAAAAAAACTTCCCTATACAGGGCTGCCTTCAGATGCATTCTAAATCCTGCACAGTTACTTATCTCCTTGACTTCAGGGCTGCCGAACTCCATACGAGCCAATGTTTCTCTGATGAAAATAGGGACATCCTACCATATCTTCCAGGACGTGGGTGGCGCTGTGGGTTAAAGCCCAGAGCCTAGGACTTGCCGATCAGATGGTTGGTGATTCGAAACCCCACGACAGGGTGAGCTCCCGTTGGATGAGCTCCCAGAAGCGGCTTAGTCATGCTGGCCACATGACCTGGAAGCTGTCTGTGGACAAATGCGGGATCCCTTGGCCTATAGAGCGAGATGAGTGTGCAACCCCAGAGTTGTCCGCAACTGGACCTAATAGTCAGGGGTCCCTTTATCTTTACCATATCTTCTAGCATTGCTCTGATCAAAATTGGGACATCCTAATGAAAATAGGGACATTTAGGGGTCAAATCAGAATGTGAGACGGCTTCCATAAAACCAGGGCTGTCCCTGGAAAACAGGGATACTTGGAGGGTCTGTGCTTTTCTTTGGACCACATCAATGAGGCTGAGAGAGGGGACTTGCTGCCTGGGCAGCCCAGGACCTCCAAACACACTGCCCAGGCTTGCACTCCAGGAAGGTCAGTGCTGCTAATACAGCAGTTTGACTTTACCCCTGGAGGCACAATCCCTTGTCTCTCTAGACCAGGGGTCAGCAATCTTTTTCAGCAGGGGGCCAGTCCACTGTTCCTCAGAGCTTGTGGGGGGCTGGACTATAATTTGGGGGAAAATAATGGACAAATTCCTATGCCCCACAAATAACCCAGAGATGCATTTCAAGTAAAAGCACACATTCTGCTCAGGTATAAATACCAGACAGGCCCCACAAATAACATAGAGATGCATTTTAAATAAAAGAGCACATTCTACTCATGTAAAAACACGCTGATTCCCAGTATTACTGGCACAGAAATGGAAACAAGAAGCATTACCGATGAAAGAGGAATGACAGGTGAAATTAATGGACTATGCAGAATTAGACAAGATGACAGGAAGGATTCGAAACCTGCGGGATCAGAGATTCTCAGAGGACTGGAATAAATATGTGAATTATTTGAAAAACAGTGGTAGTCAACAGATTACACTAGTACGATTGCAAGAAGTTTTGTAAGGAGAACTATGTGAAATATTGCAGAGAAAAGCATGAAGAGAATTATTAGTGAAGGATTATTAAAAGTAATAGTAAAATTAATGAAATGCAGGTTAAGTGATAAAGATGGAAAAATCTTCAGATGTGGTTGATGGAAGTCCAAAACACTGAATAAGATAAGAAAATATGTTGTATGTTTTTTTGAAATTTCATGTAAAAATTAATAAAAATATATTTTAAAAAACAAGACAAAGCACGATGATTCCTGGACCATCCGTGGGCCGGATTTAGAAGGCAATTAAGGAAATTAGCCCTGAGTGCTCACTGGAAGGACAGATCCTGAAGCTGAGGCTCCAATACTTTGGCCACCTCATGAGAAGAGAAGACTCCCTGGAAAAGACTCTGATGTTGGGAAAGATGGAGGGCACAAGGAGAAGGGGACGACAGAGGACGAGATGGTTGGATGGTGTTCTCGAAGCTACAAACATGAGTCTGACCAAACTGTGGGAGGCAGTGGAAGACAGGAGTGCCTGGCGTGCTCTGGTCCATGGGGTCACGAAGAGTCGGACATGACTAAACGACTAAACAACAAAGGGACAGATCCTGCCCCCGGGCCTTAGTTTGCCTACCCATGCTCTAGACAGACAGTTGCCAACAACACAGTGCATGAATGTGGCCTTAGTCAGATACAACTCCTAATATATTTCTCGCAACACTCTCTAAATTGTCTCCCAGCATGCTAGCATCCCCAAGTTCAGAGTGCGAGAAGTGCTGCCCTAAAGCAATTGTGTCAGGGATGGGGGACATGCAGCAGGTGGTAGGACTTCACCCCCCAGAAGCAGCTGTAAACAGGATGACTGAAGTCTTCTAATTTTTACCTTATGAACAATGGCAATTTTTTGGTTTTTTTGGGAAACCAGCACCGATCTGATTGCTTTCAATGAGGGTATCAGCGCCTCGTTGCGATGCAACTTGAAAGCGAGTCAACCCCTTCTCCGTCGGCTGATTATTACAAATTATTAAAAGTTAGCACAAAACATTTCCGAAACTGCTTTAAATATCTTGAAAGGGATTCGAAACAATGGCTGTCATTAGACGTTAATTGCTGATACACCATGTGCCAGGCATCAAAATGCCTCAAGATGTAACAAACAAAACAAAATAATAAAAGAAGAAGAAGAAGAAAACTTGGGACGGCTGCATGCGAGCATGGAGGGAAGATCCAGCAGCTATTACATATTGTATTCTGTTGGTAATGTTGATTTCTTGAGGGCAGCTTTTTATGTCTTGGATGGGGTGTTTCAGGCTTCAAGTTTCTGCCTTGTGCGGAAGTTTTCGAAGAATAAGAGCCTCAACCCACAAGTAGAAAACATCCACACCATACTTTTAAAACACTGTTATACTCCTCTAAGAGTCTTAAAGGTAAAGGCAAAGGTAAAGGGACCCCTGACCATTAGGTCCAGTCGTGACCGACTCTGGGGTTGCGGCGCTCATCTCGCTTTATTGGCCGAGGGAGCCGGCGTACAGCTTCCGGGTCATGTGGCCAGCAGGACTAAGCCGCTTCTGGCAAACCAGAACAGCACATAGAAACGCCGTTTAGCTTCCCGCCAGAGCGGTACCTATTTATCCACTTGCACTTTGACGTGCTTTCGAACTGCTAGGTTGGCAGGAGCAGGGACCGAGCAACGGGAGCTCACCCCGTCGCGGGGATTCGAACCGCCAACCTTCTGATCGGCAAGCCCTAGGCTCTGTGGTTTAACCCACAGCGCCACCCGTGTCTCTAAGAGTCTTGGCTGGCTCCAAAGATTCCTAGGAACTGCATTCTCTTAAGGTTCTCCCAACTGCAGTTCAGTTTTATTGCACATAGCCAAAGGCTTCCGCAATGTACACAGAATCATTCAACAATTAAAAGAAAATACGCTGAATTAATACAAAAAAAATTAAAACATTTATATTATCAAGACATTACCTACTCTAAACAGAGCTATTAAAGTACCTTAATATACAGGTCAAGACATTAAACAATAAAATTTATAGGCTAAAATCATCACATGGCCACTAATATATTAAAAAATAATGTTAATTAATACAATGTGCAATTATATTTGGAGTTTGGTGATAAAGATAGACTATAGCTTGATGTAGATAGGGTCAAATAAATTCACCTCCTTTACAGTTGGTGGCTATCTTGTTCTCCTAACAATTTTCAGCACGTTTCACAAACTATAGTTCTTAGAATTGGGGGGTTGGGGGGGAACCATGACTCTTAAAGTGGTATAATAGAAATTTAAAGATATAGTGTGGATGTCATCCTTTGTCCTTATCTTTGCAGAACTCCCCAAGACTGGAGTTTCGAAAGCATGAGTGGGATCTACAAGAAAATGTTTCAGTAAGGCAGCGTTGGGGGGGAAAGAGAAAGCTTTCCAATCTGAGGGCCACATGCCGGAGTCAAAAGTGGGTGGAGGATATAATAATAATAATAATAATAATAATAATAATAATAATAATAATTTTATTATTTATACCCTACTCACCAGGCTTGGTTTCAGCAACCACTCGGGGCAGCTTCCAGTACATATAAAAATATAATAAGACATCAAACATTGAAAACTTCCTGATACAGGGCTGCCTTCAGATGTCTAGTACGTTTTCGAGCACAATTCAAAGTGTTGGTGCTGACCTTTAAAGCCCTAAATGGCCTCAGTCCTGTATACCTGAAGGAGCGTCTCCACCCCCATCGTTCAGCCCGGACACTGAGATCCAGCACCGAGGGCCTTCTGGCAGTTCCCTAACTGCGAGAAGTGAAGTTGCAGAGAACCAGGCAGAGGACCTTCTCAGTAGTGGCACCCACCCTGTGGAACACCCTCCCATCAGTTGTCGAAGAGATGGGTATCTATATAACCTTTACAAGACATCTGAAGGCAGCCCTCTGCTTGAAAACCTCCAAGGAAGGAGGGTCCACAGCTCTTACTGTCAGGAAGTTCTTCCCAATGTTTAGTTGGAATCTCCTTACTTTCAACTTGAAGCCATTGGTTCGAGTCCTACCCTCCAGAGCAGGAGAAAAAAAGCTTGCTCCCTCTTCCATGTGTCAGCTCTTGAGACATTTGAAGATGTCTATCGTATCTCCTCTCAGTCTCCTCTTTTCCAGGCTGTTCTTGTGTGCATGTGGCATCACAAGGGACACTTTGTGCAAATGTATCTCATACAGAAGGGGACGCGGGTGGCGCTGTGGGTAAAACCTCAGCGCCTAGGACTTGCCGATCGCATGGTCAGCAGTTCGAATCCCCGCGGCGGAGTGCGCTCCCGTCGTTCGGTCCCAGTGCCTGCCAACCTAGCAGTTCGAAAGCACCCCCGGGTGCAAGTAGATAAATAGGGACCGCTTACCAGCGGGAAGGTAAATGGTGTTTCCGTGTGCGGCTCTGGCTCGCCAGATGCAGCTTGTCATGCTGGCCGCGTGACCCGGAAGTGTCTGCGGACAGCGCTGGCTCCTGGCCTCTAGAGTGAGATGAGCGCACAACCCTAGAGTCTGTCAAGACTGGCCCGTACAGGCAGGGGTACCTTTACCTTTACTTTTATGTCATACAGAAAATCTGTAGCTGCTGAAATTCCCATTCTGACACAGGTATGAAATCTGGAGGAGGTCTTCCGTACTTTCCAGTTTGGTGGTCAAACGACTTGACCCAAGACAGGTATTGAATGTAAGGGAGAGATGGCGATGAAAGTCATTTCATTATGCTATGAGCCACACCGGGTCATATTTGCATTCTTCGTTGAGCCGAGTTCTGTGTAACATGAGCTGGGCAAAGGCACGTAATCCATTCCTCGCCTCAAAATTATCAAATCCCTTCTGAGTTGACTACCTGGATGTTTTTCCCATGGAAGTGTAGGGGAAGTGTATGTTTATGTAAAGGGAAGCACTGATTTACTAGAACTGATTGCTTTGCAGTCTAATTACTTTTCAACTGGCTGTTCCAAATTAAGATGTCATCGATGGCTTTTGGTGATATATTTCATTTTAAGCAAATTTATTCTATAATAGAGCACATCATAATGGGAAGCAGAGTCCCCACTCTTCCCTACTCTTTGTAGCCGGATATCTTGACAAGTAAATTAAATTTAGCAGTTAAAATGCTTCCATTAGTAATTTTATTAAGTTAATTAAGGATTTTCTCTTTCTGAATTTTAACTACCCTCATTTCAGAACAACCTTCATTTTTTAAAAAATAAAATAAAATAAAATAATGCCACATATTTAGTAACCGCAATAGTTTGAGAACAAAATTTTTCTATCTTATAAATTGCTTTGGACTCTATGAAATTGCTTTGGACTCTATGAAGTCCACCAGTGGTGGAGAAATCACCACCCCTTTAGGTAATTGGTCCCATTCTCAAACTGCTCTCACCATCAAGGCATTTGATGCTAAATTGGGTCCTCCCTTAAAGATGGCACATATTGTGGTGAGACGTGGAAACCAACACCCTGTGTTGTGGGTGGGTACGATTGGTCAGCCACAACACCCGATTAGTAGATCCCTTGTAGCTGGGTGCAATCTGGCCAATGGGACACAGTCCAAACGGTTCAAGGGACCTATTTATGCCCATATACGTAACCCAGAGCTTCCTCTTTCGGCGCGTGCATTCGGAACACCCACCCACCTCTCCCTACTTTTAGGGCTTCTTGCGCTTGACCTTGCTATGCCATTGTGTGTTGTCTGTCATTGGGACAGGGGCATGGAAGGAATTTTCCCCACTTGGCTGATTGGCTGTTGCCATTTGGGTTTCACCTGTCATGTAGCAAATCGTCACAAGGTTGTGGATAGGCTCTGGTTCAGGTGATAGGGATGGGGGAACAGTCTCGCCATCCCTATGTGAAGGGTATTCTGTTAAAGGAATCCAGGGACTCGATGGTTTGGTCAACCCATGAGAGGGGATTGTGCCCATGCCTGAGTCCAGGGGAACATTTGGGTGGCAGAGATAGCCTGTTTTCGGCTTTCCGCTTATCCAGGTGTTCACTCTTGGCTGACCTATGCTGGAACCCTGGGTCAGCACTCCCTGTGTGGCAGGGAGCTAGTCAAACCAGAGCCTATGCAACCAATCACTTTCTGTAATCAATAAAGTTGTGGCCTAAATTCTGCCAAAAACCAAACCAAAATTTGAGTCATGTGTGATTTTATTTAGGGGGGAGGTTTCTGGGTCTGAACAAGCAAGTAGATATGCTTTTCATAGCTAGGAATATACAGCCAGGTTAGGTGGTTCTGTTTTTCTTTGCTCAAGGCTGCTTAAAATCTAACATTAAAAACTGGAATAGAAAAAATAATATTTGGGGTGGGTGGGTGTGTTTTAAAATCAACCTTTGGTATCACAGCAGAAGAGTAAAAATAAGATTGTTCCAAACTATTCTATCACCTTACCTTTCAAAGCAAACTGCACTCAAATTGTCTATTTGCAGAACGTTCAGTACTCTGTGTTTTCCATGGATAGATTCTTTATTCAACATTAGTATCAGTATCGAACTTTATTTCAGCAAAGTCCCCTAAGTCCATGATCAGTCAGAGAAGAATGGATGGAGGCTAGATCCAGTGGAAAGCAAGACAGATCCTTATTTTTTCTGTTGCCACAGAGTTCCCTCCTTGCAAGGAGGGTGAGACCCAGAACAAAAAACTGTGCAGGAACCTTTAAAGACTTTTGACATTGCCCAGCCAAAAACCACCCTAAAAGCATCATACATACATCATAGGAGGCAGCCTACAGCAGAAATCCTGTCTGCCAGAATATCTGAAAATGGTTGCTGATTGCATTAGCTGGGCAGCCTGGCCATTCTTTTGTGACGGTTAATACTTTAGTTCCTAAATCCAGGTCACAGGCTCACCCTATTCATACACAAATACACCCTTAAGACGAGATTTGTAAGCGAAAAGACATTGGGAAGGCTTTTCAATATTTGCCTCCCTTACTGCAGAGAAGTATTTGAGGTCATTGGGAGAGTCAAAATGGCTTCAGGATTGCTCTCCTGTACCATTTCAGACACATGTTTTATATATTTAGATATGTGTGCATTTATGAATTCTGTATTTGAGACCTTAAAGGTAAAGGGACCCCTGACCATTAGGTCCATTCGTGGATGACTCTGGGGTTGTGGCAGTCATCTCACTTTATTGGCCAAGGGAGCCGGCGTACAGCTTCCGGGTCATGTGGCCAGCATGACTAAGCCACTTCTGACGAACCAGAGCAGTGCACGGAAATGCCATTTACCTTCCCACCAGAGTGGTACCTATTTATCTACTTGCACTTTGACGTGCTTTCGAACTGCTAGGTTGGGAGGAGCAGGGACCGAGCAACGGGAGCTCACCCCATCGCGGGGATTCGAACCGCCGACCTTCTGATCAGCAAGCCCTAGGCTCTGTGGTTTAACCCACAGCGCCACCTGCGTCCCATTTGAGACCTTAGAATTCTTATAACACCACCCTTAACAAGCTAGTTTGTTACAAACTGTACAAACTATACGGCACTTTAAATGTATGGTGCAAATGGGCTCCCCTTTCCACTTTTCTTTCCTCTGTTTCCCCCCTTCAACTTTCTCCTTGACTCTCTCTCTCCCTTTGCAACCTCCTGGGGACCCAGAGCCTGACACTCTTTCATCTTCCTGCTCTGTCTCTGCTTCTGGTCCTTCCTGATCAGCTCCCGGTCAAAATACAAGAATAAATGAGCAGCAGGCGCTCCGTCACAATGCAGCCTCCCTACAGTGATGCAGAAAAAGTCCTTCAGGAAACAATAAACAATAATGCAGGGTGAAATATGTATTTTAAACCCAGATTTGGATAAGGAACATGGCAGAGATCACCCCTCTGGGAAGACTCGTCTGAAATAAAAAGTTTCAAAGCACACTGAACGACCTATATCAGGGGTGCCCAAACTTTTTTTAGGATTGAAGTTGTTGAGTTTTTTTATGATTTATCCCCAAAGTTGTTTAGCTTTTTTTTAGGGTTTGACCTCAAGAAATAAACTGCCACAGGGGCCGGATTAAACCGGCCAGGGGGCCAGATTAAGCCCCCAAAACAGACTTTGGACATGCCTGGTCCTATACTGTCAGCACCTGTTTAACTAAGGTGCCACAACTCTAAAGGCCCTGTTCATCTGCAAAGATCTTATCTGGACCAAGGAACCTTCCCCTCATTCCTCCACCCCCATCAATCTGTGTTCATCCTTTCTAAAGGTTTATAGCTTTTGTCACGGAAGGACTTTTCTTTACCCTTGGGCTGCTCTTTAAAGACTAAATCAAAACAATTTGTGAACATTTGGAAAGGGAGGGGGGGAATCAAATCTACCCTCCCATAATTTGATTTGTAGAAAATTGACGAACAAAGCTTTGCTGAGTGGTTTTAAATAAATCATAATTAATTACATGTGCAAATGCATCAACCAAATTTGGATGCACAATTAAATAACTAATCACAGTTTGGAAAAGCTGAAAATTGAAATTGCATGCTGAAATAGACAAGCATGCCCCCAGGCTCACTCAGGTGTTTCCGTTTTGATCGCTGAAGCATGCAGCGGTTTCTTGCAGCGAAGGACCACTTGTTGACGACAGAAGAAACTCCTCTTGCTCTTCGGCTAGACCTTTTTGGAAGCTTCGAAGGGATTTCTCCTGCTATAGACACAGAAAACTCGAACTCATAAGACCCGTAAATTAACTTCTGCGATTGGCTTTGGGATTAGGTGGCTCTGAGAGTGCATTTGATTTTGACAAATTAATGGAGATTTGGTCCATCAGCAGGCATCTGCCATGGCTCTCCATTATCAGCAGCAATAGATCTCAAATTAAATTCTGGGGATCCCAGAATAAACACCCACCCGTCCATGCGTGACAGCTTCCATGTATTATTCGAAACATTGCTATCCTGTCCCCAGAGAATTTTACGTTTGCAAGCAGTCATGCAGCTCTAGCTTGCAGGTTTACAACAGGCGGAAGGGTAAGCAGCACCAAAGGAGAAAGGGTTGGGAGGGAGGAGGAAAAAATGAGCCAAACTCACTACTGAAAGCAAAACACTCTACTAGTGCCCAGGTTCTGCTTGTGGGTTTCCCAAGGCATCTATTTGGCCACTGTGAGAACAGGATGCTGAACTAGACAGGCTCTTGGCCTCATCCAGCAAATCTATTCTTATGCTCTTAGGTTTTTATGACTAGATGGGCCTTTGGATTGATCAGGCAAGACAATAATAATAATAATAATAATAATATAATTTTATTTATACCCCACCCTCCCCGGCCAGAGCCAGGCTCAGGACGGCTAACACCAATAAAATTACAATAAAAACAATGGGGGGGAACACAATTTAAAATACGGGTTAAAATACAATTTAAAATGCAGCCTCATTTTAATAGTAGCCCATAGATCAAAACCATAAGGGGAGTGAAACATAAGGGTCAGACTGAGTCCAAACTAAAGACCAGGTGGAAAAGCTCTGACTTGCAGGCCCTGCAGAAAGATGTCAAGTCCCGCAGGTCCTTAGTGTCTTGTGACAGAGCGTTCCACCAAGTCAGGGCCAGTACTGAAAAGGCCCTGAGCCTAGTTGAGACCTATCTTACCATCTTGCGACTCAGGACCTCCAAAGTGTTGTCATTTATGGACCTTAAGGTCCTCCATGGGGCTTACCAGGAGAGGCAGTCCTACGAGTACATGGGTCCTAGGCCGCATAGGGCTTTAAAGGTCAAAACCAACACCTTAAACCTGACCCTATACTCCACCGGGAGCCAGTGCAGTTGGTAAAGCACTGGATGAATGTGATCCCGCAGCGAGGACCCCGTAAGGAGCCTCACCGTGGCATTCTGCTGGAGTTTCTGGGTCAGTCTCAAGGGCAGCCCCGCGTAGAGCGAGTTACAATAATCAAGCCTGGAGGTGACCGTCACATGGATCACAGTGGCCAGATCGGGGTGAGAAAGGTGCCTGTAAATTAATCTTAGATAGATTGTAAGCTCGCCAATAGATTGTAAGGTCACAGCTTTGATGCCACGGTCTGTGTTCATTCAACTTTTGTACCACATAATCAGCATTGTAGGGGGTTGGCCACTGGGATACCTTCCAACTCTACAATTCTGTGACTCTGTGTGTGCATTACCAAGTACAACAATAAAATGCAAATACAAAATGAAACAATACAGAACAGATCAGGAAATGTGGCGTGTTCATGTAAGTCACCAGAAATATACTGTAGGTCATCTTCAAAATAAGGCTAACATAGGTAAGAGACAGGGCCAGCCTAATCTCAGTGGGCATAGAGTTCCATCATCTCAGTGCCATCACAGCGAATCCACTATTTCTAGTTGACAGTATCATGACTGTCAATCACGCCTCCGCAAAGCAGCATGCAAAACGGCCTGGGCTCCAGGTTATCTGACAGACTGCCTGCTTCTGAATATTAGTTGCTGGGAATCACAGTTGCAGGGAGTGCTGTTTTGCTCAGATTCTGCTTGCGGGCTTCCTGCGGATATCTGGTTGGCCACTGAGAAAACTTGATGCAGCACAAGATGGGTGTTTTGGCTTGTTCTGGTTGTTGTTGTTTAGTCGTTTAGTCGTGTCCGACTCTTCGTGACCCCATGGACCAGAGCACGCCAGGCACTCCTGTCTTCCACTGCCTCCCGCAGTTTGGTCAAACTCATGCTGGTAGCTTCAAGAACACTGTCCAACCATCTCGTCCTCTGTCGTCCCCTTCTCCTTGTGCCCTCCATCTTTCCCAACACCAGGGTCTTTTCCAGGGAGTCTTCTCTTCTCATGAGGTGGCCAAAGTATTGGAGCCTCAGCTTCAGGATCTGTCCTTCCAGTGAGCACTCAGGGCTGATTTCCTTAAGAATGGATAGGTTTGATCTTCTTGCAGTCTTGTCTTTGTCCATGGAGTTTTCTTGGCAGGGATACTGAAGTGGCTTGCCGGTTCCTGCTCCAGATGGACCACATTTGGTCAAAACTCTCCACTATGATCTGTCCATCTTGGGTGACCCTGCATAGCATAGCTCATAGCTTCTCTGAGTTATTCAAGCCCCTTCTCCATGGCAAGGCAGTGATCCATGAAGGGGAGCATCAGCATAGCATGGAATAAAGGTTGTCAGACCAGTTCACATATCCTGTTTAGTCTGCTTTAAAGCTCTTGCCCCTCTCACTAGCAATGAAAAGGCCACTCACTTTTAAGTAAGTTTAAAATTATTTACTTACTAAATCCAAGGTCTGCTTCATGCATTATTCCATGCAGCAGCAAGGAGAACATTGCAGGGTAATCTTGGGTCCAAAATACAGCATATAGTTTCAAACATGTGGTACAAGTCCATCCTAGTGGATTACATGGCGGAGAGAGAGAAGAACAGGAAGTTAAGCAGCTTCACTTCCTCCCTCATGCAACGTGGTATACCATGAGATGTGGTATCCCTTTACATGTATTTATTTTTGATTCAGATTAATCTTGGCCAATGGCTAGTGCAATAAAGTTATTTGGATTGGATTGTTCTCCTCCTTCTGGCAACTCCTGCAGCCAAGCTTGTGTCAAATGCATTGCTCTGCTTTCCTTTGGACCACATCAGAGAGGCTGAGAGGGGGGTCACATCAGGAGCTGAAAGGCAAACAAAGGCATGATGGAATAAAAAAAAGCAAACCATGTGAACTAGATGTCCAAGAAAACCTCCCTGTGGTCTTCTATTGGGTACTGTGAAAATAGGATTCTGAATTAGATGGGCCTTTGGCCTGATCCAGCATAGCTCTCTTAAAACTCTTTCAATGGGAGCTTTGCAGTCTGGGAACTAAGTAAGCCCATTCTTTCTCCCCACCAAGTATGGGACACTGCAGTCAAGCATAACTATGTATAAGTGCTAGTTAGTGCATGAAGGGGTTAAGGCCATAGATTTCTGTTCCTAGACTTGGCTACGAGTGATCGCCAAAGAAGAACAAGAAGCTTTGAGGAGCCACTGGTGAAAGCTGAGTGAAGGGTGGGGACCAAAGGTGGACAAAGTACCCCAAAAGCAAAACGACGTGCCCCCCCAGCAGAGGTACAACCCCTCGCCTAACACCCTAGTAAAGGTAAAGGGACCCCTGACCATTAGGTCCAGTTGTGACCGACTCTGGGGTTGCGGCGCTCATCTTGCTTTATTGGCCGAGGGAGCCGGCGTACAGCTTCCGGGTCATGTGGCCAGCATGACTAAGGCTCTTCTGGCGAACCAGAGCAGTGCACAGAAACACCGTTTACCTTCCCACCGGAGCGGTACCTATTTATCTACTTACACTTTGACATGCTTTCGAACTGCTAGGTTGGCAGGAGCAGGGACCGAGCAACGGGAGCTCACCCCGTCGCGGGGATTCGAACTGCCGACCTTCTGATTGGCAAGTCCTAGGCTCTGTGGTTTAACCCACAGCGCCACCCGCATCCTATACACCCCTAAAACCACCACCAACAGCATATTTAGCTATGTGTTGACATCACTATGGGCAACTGCCCCTAGAAAGCCATGCTGAGCCTCTGCAGACCATGGCGAAGTGACATAATGCAAATCTTTGTTTGGTTCTGAAGTCTCGGCCTCCCCAGAAACAACGAGTTTTTGTCTGCTGCAAATGCTGATCTATGGCAAAGTGGGCGGATTGCAGCGAAGGACAATGACAGGTCTCTTTGGAAGGCTTACTTTTGGTTGAATTATGGTTCTAATGAAATTGTCAATAGTAATCCTGTTACCAGGAACTCGAAAACCCTGCTTAATGAACTAGACACTAACAAACAAAATAACAATTCTTTTTTTTAAAAAAATAAAATACTCTATTGAGAACAGGGTAATTGCTTCAGATTTCAGGTGGACAATGGAATGCAAAGGAACTGTACGACCTGGTCCAGAGCATTAAGGAAATAATAAAAGTGAACAAGGGTGCGTGTCAGCCTAACAATGTCTCTTTATGTCCCCAGTGCCACCTACTCAACAGAATACTTTTCTATGACACCTTAATTAATCCCTGTCCCACCATTCGCACAACTCACGGCCAGCGATATAATTTCGAATCCCCATGTCACCTATAAGCAGTACCAAGGTTGAAGAAGAAGAAGGAAAAAAGCAGTTTCCTCATTTTGTGAGTGACAAAAAGGACTTTCTGTTCAGGGCAATGCTCAGTGCCCGGAAATGCGCCTCATGCTATTCTTTTCCATTTTTAAATGTATTTTGAGCATTTTTAAAATCTGCTGTTAGGGTGAAAAGCCTCCCGAGACCCTGACATGCAGTCAGTAAAAAGAAAGTCCCTGCCTGCAGGCTTATGTTCTAAAAGACATGGCACAAAAGGGAAAAGAATGAGGAGGGAAGAGGAAAGAGACAAACACGGGACTTAATTCTTAAGTTGGGCCTAAGTGCAGCCGCACCCAACATACTCGTGAGTCTTGGCATTCAGAGACATCTTGCCTCCATGGCTTGAGGTAGAATGTCACCATTATGCAGGCCTTATACTCCCCAAACAGTGCTTCCAGTAGCAGGCAGCATGGCGAGGTGGCAGCACTGGTCTGATGTCAAGGCTGCTTACCAGCATGGCAGATAGCTAAGTTTTTATTGTCAGACATAAACACAGTCCAGGGCTGCCATATGTTTAGAATTTCCTGGATAAAGCCGGGATTCGCTCGTTGAAAATGTTGTCCGGGTGGAATTTTCAAATATCAGTTTAAATGTCCGTGTTGATTTTATGGTGAATATCCTAAAAATAATAATTAATAAATAAATCAGCTTAAAAATGTAATTCGTTTTGGCCAAAGCCCAAAAGCTTTTGAAGTATGGCAACCCTAACACAGTCTCTTCTACAGCTCTGGATATTTTTGCCATAGCTGTCAACTTACAAATTTGAAAATGAGGGACCAGCAGCCTCGGAAAAAGGGATCAGCAGCCAAAATAAGGGATTTTCAGAGCACAGGTATGTTCAACTTCTGAGCCCCTCCGAGCCAAAGGCAGAAAGCCCAGCCAGCAGCCCAACAAAGCCACAAGCGGTGGTTCCCACAGCGCAGGAACCCAGCAAAGGGGATGCAACAAGGAAAACCACCGTCACCTCTCCACTGGGAAGTGCTGAGCAAAGGCGAGTCCCCAGGCAACGCGGCCGATTTGATCGGCACAAGGCATGCAAGCTCCACCCCCAGTCGTTCTTAGACTCCTTATGGAGTGAGCAACGCAGCCAAGCAACACAGTTGGAGCCTCCTTCCTCCCTGGCCGGCAGGGAGGGAGGGAGAGGAGCTGCTTCCTTTGAAACCCGGGAAATTTAAGGGACATCATCAATAAGGGACAGCAGCGGGATATGGCGCTGGGATAAGGGACTTTCCCGCCAAGTAAGGGACAGTTGACAGCTATGATCTTTTCACACCAGTCTCCTGGCTAGGCAGCTATTCCCAGGTCTTTGCTATATGGAGCAAGTGCAGCAACAGAGGAATACGCCTTCACCACCAGTTTATTTAGAAGAAGAAGAAGAGTTTGGATTTGATATCCTGCTTTATCACTACCCGAAGGAGTCTCAAAGCGGCTAACAATCTCCTTTTCCCTTCCTCCCCCACAACAAACACTCTGTGAGGTTAGTGAGGCTGAGAGACTTCAGAGAAGTGTGACTAGCCCAAGGTCACCCAGCAGCTGCATGTGGAGGAGTGGGGAAACGAACCTGGTTCACCAGATTACGAGTCTACCACTCTTAACCACTACACCGCACTGGCTCCCATCGTATCCTATTGTATCCTATTGCATGTGGAAGAGCGGGGAAGCGAACCCAGTTCACCAGATTACAAGACTACTGCTCTTAACCACTACACCACACTGGCTCTCTGGGATGTGTGTACTCAGCTAGAGATTGAGTTTGCACAGAAACTTCCTCTGCTCCTCCCTTTTTGACCCCCTCCTGGTTCTGGGAGACAGTGGTCCAGGAGAAGATGGGGAGGTATGTCCTTACCTGACCTGCCTCTTTCTCCTCTTCTTCTGATGCCTCCTGCCCTCCACCCTCCAGTCCTGAAGCTTCCCCTGCCTCTGATTCTTGCTCCCTGGCTGATACAGGTTCCCACAATGCACTGCCCGCCTCTCCCAAGTCCAGACCCCTTTTCTCCAGCGCACATTAATCAGCATCCTGTCATTCGCTGACACCTGAGCTGAGTTGCATCATGGAGGTCAGCATGTTGCAAACACTCGTGCAGAGCTAACCCAGCGCTCCTAACAGTGTGTTTGCACCACGCTGACCTCCCCACCAACTCCCCGCTTGCCCTCTCCTTCCTGATAAGTAGCAGAAGCCCAGCTGGTGGTGGAAGGTCAGGTGAGCAGCACTGTTCTCCTGTGCCGTCCACTATGGATTGCTTCCCCAATGAAACATCTTCTGTCTGAGATGCTACAAATGTTAGCTGAACTAGTTCAGAAAAAGGCATTCATAATATTAGGGAGAGATTGTTCAGATGCCAGCACTCAGATCCCAGTGTGTGTGCTGTGACGTTGTTAAGCGGAGACCCAACGGCGCATAGAAATGAAGGTGGCCCATGGGGAACTTTGAGCAGAATCTTTCCTAGGAAGGGAAAAGCAATCAATTGAAACCCCACTCAGGATGCAGAGTTGGCGACTGTCAGGCAAGAGAGGATGAGACCGGCTCTCAGCCTCTGTACACCACAGCTGAAGATGTAATGTAATGTAAAGTAACTCATCCATCCCTAATTTAATAGGAAGTGACTTCAGATATTTTTAACAGCCCTAGGAAAACACTGTGGACTGGAGGATGTATGCATGTATGCATATATATA
>JAXCMG010000003.1:90147622-90179322 GCA_034642415.1 Podarcis siculus | reverse complement strand
CGAGGACACCAAAACCTGCATATATATATATATATATATATATATATTCAAAGAGAGAGAGAGAGATGGAGAGAGAGAGAGAACCCACAACCACAGTGTAAAATTAGCATTTAGATAGTGAGCAAGGGAGTAAAATTGGCATAAAATCTTGAAAAACTAACTGGGCTTGCCAAATTATAAATCGCTCCCTAGTGTCTAATGGCTCAGACACAATAACAAGTTTTTTTCCCTTCTCTATCGTGGACCAAAAATTCTTTCCCCAACTTCCACCTCTTCACCCTTCCTCTCTCCCCTCTCCCATTCTGAGGGCTTTCCAAAGGCTTGTTCACAAGTCACTCTGAGTGCAGGTACAGGCTGTCTAAGGGGTTGTGTGAAAGAGGGAACAGCGTTTGATTCATACAGCCCATCTACTGTATACAGCATATACTCACAGGACATTACATAGGAAATACTGTTCTTGTTGTTGGCATCAGTCTGTCCTGAGAGAGGATGGAGTTCCCTCCAGGGCTGAACTCAAACCACTGTGTTAGCATCACCCAAGTGACCTTCCTTGGGTGCAAGCCTGGGCAGAGAATATGGAGGTCCTGGGCTGCTCAGATGACAAGACCCCACTCTTGGCATCTCTGATTGGTCCAAAGGAAACCAGTGCGATACATTTGGCACCAGCTTGGCTACAGGAGTTGCTGGAAAGAGGTGTACAAGGCACCATCGGACCTTCTTAGGGACTTGTATAGGGTTTACTCCTTAGCCTTTTTCTTCTCCCGAAGATATCCCTCAAGACTTTCCTTCTCCTAGATGGGTTACCTTCCCTGGTTGATGAGCCCCATGACTTCCCTCTACAGCAGCCTTTCTCAACCTGTGGGTTCCCAGAAGTTGTTGGACTACAACTCCCATCATCCCTAGAGATCAGGGATGATGGGAGTTGTAGTCCAACAACATCTGGGGACCCACAGGTTGAGAACCGCTGCTCTACAGAATGTGCAGAAACTGCCTTCTTGACCGTTGGACCCACTCTTGGTCTCGTCTGCTCAATCTGCTGGAGCCTGTCATCGTATGCAGACGAAGTCCCACTCTCACTGAGGGTTTGAGACCCATCTTCTACCCTCACCTGGTTTAGCCAGCCAGTCAAAGTCATTTTCCAGGATGTGCCCACTGTTGCACACTGACAGATTCTAGGAGCTACAGGTGAGAGCTGAGGGCAGGGTAGGGACACAAGGTGGACAAACTACACCAGAAGGAGCATGGCATGTTCCGCCACCAGATATATTTTTTAAAAGATGAAGGTAAAGGACCCCTGGACAGTTAAGTCCAGTCAAAGGCAACTATGGGGTTGCGGTGCTCATCTCGCTTTCAGGCCAAGGAAGCTGGTGTTTGTCCACAGAAAGCTTGTGGCCAGCATGACAAAACCGCTTCTGGCGCAACGGGACACTGTGGTGGAAACCAGAGCGCACGGAAACGCCGTTTACCTTCCCACCGCAGCGGTACCTATTTATCTACTCGCACTGGTGTGCTTTCGAACTGCTAGGTTGGCAGGAGCTGGGACAGAGCAACGGGAGCTCACCCCGTCACAGAGACTCAAACCGCCGACCTTCTGATCGGCAAGCCCAGGAGTGGTTTAGACCACAGTGCCACCCGCGTCCCTTGCACCAGAGATATTACCCCTCCCCTAACAGATGGCTGGTTCATGTGTTGCAGTGAACATGGATAAAAGAAGCCCCATAGCACATACACACATTTTTTGGGTGAAAGAGTGTGTACTTTTCACTTCATACAGCTCACCTGTTGTGTACACATGGAATCAGGCTACACCTCCTGAACTTTACATGTGAATCACTCTACAAGTGTAGAGCTCAACTATTTGTGTGCCCAGAAGGCTGGTTCACATGTTCCAATGAAGTCCCTGCACATGCACATGGGTTTGTACACCATTGCACTTTGAACAGCTCAGACTTTGTGTGCACAGGTGTGCAAACTGTATACTCCTTGAATGTTGCACATGAATCATTGCATGTGTGTACAACTCAACTATTTATGTGCACAGGGACAGTCGTACCTCTTGTTACGTCAGTCTCCTCTTGCGTTTTTTCAGGATAGGAACGCGGCAAACCCAGAAGTGTATACACCATGCACCTGTGCAGAAGCTCTCTGTGTACCTCGCCGTTGCACAGAAGCGCTCTATTGTGCCGTGCACATGCACAGAAGTGGTGTTCTAGTTGAGTGGCGAGTTCCCGCCTCCCCCTCAGAAATAAAGACACGAGACACAAGAATTAGAGTTAATGGGTCAAATTAGGCCACAACTTTATTGATTACAGGAACTGATCGGTATTGGCTTAGGCATTGGTCCTATCAACTAACCGGCTTCAGCCCGCTTGCTTGAAGACTGGTAAAGGTTAACCACCAGTAGGGGGAGCCCTGCTGAAGTACACCAACTAGGATCCCCGCTAGGTCACCGCTTGGGGGGCGTGCCGTGGGCCCACACCTCCATAGGCTTAGGACAAGGCCACGCACCCCGGAATCCTTCACCGGACTACACTTTGTTTTGGGGGAAGGTGATGGCGCTTCCTTCCCCCCTACCAATGCCTAACCGCCCATACCGGGAGTTGTGACGGTTTGCTATGAGGTAGGCAAAAACCAAGTGGCTGGTGCCAATCTGCCAATTGGAAAAATTCCTACCAGGCCCCTTGACGGCAACCAACCGAAGTCCATAGCAATGTCAGAGAGCCTAGCCTAAAGGGTGGGAGGGGAGGGAAAACTTGAACAGCTGAAACGCCGGAAAGGGTGCCGCGCCAGCCATAAATAAAGCCAGCCACGCCTCCCGGGCCAGCCAATTGGCTGGCTGGGTGGTGACGCATCCGAGGATTCCTCTGGTATCACGGGGGCTGAAAGCCAGCCCCCGCGTTTGTGGGGAGGGGCGTGAAGCTCACAACCCCACCTCCTCCCTAGGCTCGGAAGTGGCTTTGTGGACTTTTCAGGGTGTGAACGGCACCCCGGAATAGATCAAGTCTGTAACTAGAGGTACCACTATACACCGATTTTACTCTTATTCAGTTCAGCATGATCACCCCTTATCTGTCCAAAGGCATGGAAATCCAAAAGATAATATGCAGGGGTTATATGAATTTAATATCGTTTCTGTATATAGTCTGGGCTGCCAAAAAAACAAATACCTTTTGCTGGCAGCTAAGACATTCATGTTTCAGAATCTGGCAAGGCTTTTATTTTTTGAAAAAGAAAACAGAAAAAGAAAACTAAACAATCCCCTTTTAAACCGTGTAGCCACAGAAGACTCTTAATAATTGATTATAATTGATTTTAACCTTGTCCTAACCTGGACGGCGTCTTTTGTCCAGATGGGATACGGGAGGGGGGGAAAGCCCCAATATGCCTCTTTAAAAGCTCCAGACAAGAGCAGAAGATAAAATATTTAGTCTGCCAAAGCCTTGACCTCCGAATTCTAGCCAGTTTTGAACCTGAATTGATTTCCGACAAGGCAACTGGGAGATGATTACAACAAAATGCACTAAAAGGCAGGCCAGCCTCTCTCTTAACATCCCAGCAGCTTAGCTAGTTAATAACAGCAATTGTTTTAGATATAATACCAATTTCTGTTAACAGACGCTAGGAGAAAAGTAATAATAAAACGAAAAACGAAAAACATTTTGCAGTGTGCAGAATCCAAAGGTGTGTCCATGGGGGGTGTGCCAGGAATTCTAGAAAATGAAATTTTAAATAGACAACTTTTTAGGGGCAAGGTGAATGGAGCATCACTGGTGGAATGTTACAGAAGGTGACAAGCGATGATTGTGACAACAGCAGCTAGAATATTATATGCACAGAAATGGAAAGAAGGGACAGGTCAAATGAAGAAGGAGCGGCTTTTGCAAGTAATGCACTATGCAGAAATGGCAAAGCCGGCAAAGAAAATGAGAGATCAAAATGAAGAATTTTTATAGAAGAACATAGGACTTTCATGGACTATTTTTGTAAAAAAAATATTATTGGTTTTCCCAGTAGTGATGTATGGAAGTGAGAGCTGGACCATAAAGAAGGCTGATCGCCGAAGAATTGATGCTTTTGAATTATGGTGCTGGAGGAGACTCTTGAGAGTCCCATGGACTGCAAGAAGATCAAACCTCTCCATTCTGAAGGAAATCAGCCCTGAGTGCTCCCTAGAAGGACAGATCCTGAAGCTGAGGCTCCAATACTTTGGCCACCTCATGAGAAGAGAAGACTCCCTGGAAAAGACCCTGATGTTGGGAAAGATGGAGGGCACAAGGAGAAGGGGACGACAGAGGATGGAGATGGTTGGACAGTGTTCTCGAAGCTACCAGCATGAGTTTGACCAAACTGGGAGAGGCAGTGGAAGACAGGAGTGCCTGGCATGCTCTGGTCCATGGGGTCACGAAGAGTCGGACACGACTAAACGACTAAACAACAACAACAAAAAGCACAGGCCCCGATATTGATCCTTGGCAGACTCTGCTTCCTACACTTCTCCATACGAATAACTCTCCTACTCTCTTAACATGTGACGCTTCACTTTTTCGGAGAAAGATCTTATTTCCCCTCTCCACACTGGTATCATTGACGCCGGTATGCCTTTTGGTGATGGGTAAAAATAAAAGCTTCCGTCCTAAGTGTCTCCCCCCTTTAGCTGTAGGCAAAGGGGGAAAATGGCTGTCTAGGGGAAGGAGAGAGAGAATTCCAAAGCCAAATCTGCCCGTCTCCTTCATTAGACATAGTTTAAACAGTCCACCGGGTGCCTTTTATCCTCATTCTGCTTGTGTTTCTCTTCCCGGAGAGTACCCCATATCCAGCAACATCCACCCAGAGTGTACAAGAATGCTGAATTGTCATGTAGGATTTTTACCTCACACTGGGGAGGTATTAGTTGATAACATCCACCTTGTTTTTGGATTTACTGCTTTAGCATATTTCATGCTGGAAGTATTTTTTTTTTCTCCCTACCATCTGCTAAGATTAGCACTCTAGTGGTGTAATAAATTTACCTACCCGGCTCCCATAGTGTAGCCTGGAACTGACTTACACTTTACTCGGCCTAATTGAAAATAGGGGAAGATAAATGATGCACTTTGAATTTCTCTCTCAGATGTACCATTGTTCATTACTACAACAAGGGAATGAGTGGATCTGATAAGAAGATCAATTGTTCCGTAAAACAAAAGTTTCCATGGCAAGAGAACGGTACCGACAGCTGTAATTGTCTATGGGTAACTTGTAGGGAAAGATCTCAATATTGTCGTCGTAAGGAATGCTGAGTTGTTTTCTGATTTGCACACTTGTTTCTCCTGGGGGTGGGGTGGGCAGAGAAGGAAGTGTGCGGAAACGAAAGAGAAGCCCGTCAGTCATTGTTCAGAATATCAAATCATAGTGAGGTCTCAAGTAGTGATAAGAGTGATTTCTGGAATGGGGAAGTTCAGAAATCCTTCTGTTTAGGGTAAGACCTGTTCAAGAGAGAGGGATGGACTCCCTCAGAAGGTGGTAGACTCTCCTTCACTGGAGGTTTTTAAGCAGAGGTTGGATGGACATCTGTCAGGGATTCTGTAGCTGTGAGTCCTGCATTGCAGAGGGTTACACTAGATGACCCCGGGGACACCATCCAACTCTACAATTCTACGATCCTATAGATCTGCAAGTTTCAGTTGCTGTCAGTTTCACATTTTTTCCAATTTTTGGTTCAGTTCTCCACATTTCTATATTCATTCGCCATGGGGGGGGGGGGACTCCTCCTGAAATCTCACCCATATTTTAGGGCGACTTTCTCCTAATGTGCACATTGCTGTGTACAGTTTTGCCTAAACCAGTGGTACCTCAGGTTAAGAACTTAATTCGTTCTGGAGGTCCGTTCTTAACCTGAAACTGTTCTTAACCTGAAGCACCACTTTAGCTAATGGGGCCTCCAGCTGCCACTGCGCCACCAGAGTACAATTTCTGTTCTCATCCTGAAGCAAAGTTCTCAACCCGAGGTACTATTTCTGGATTAGCGGAGTCTGTAACTTGAAGCATATGTAACCTGAAGCATCTGTAACCCAAGGTACCACTGTACGTCTCTTTTTGCAAAGCGTTTTTCCTAATATAGTGCATGTTGCATGCTATTTTCACTAAAATATGCATTGCTCTTGCATCATTTACCCTCATATATCTGATTGACCCTAACTGATCTAGTTGACATCCTATCCCCTTTTAAAATATGGGGTGGGGGGGGACAGCTACCCCATTCAGGACCAGGGAGTCCTCCACACCTGCCCGCCTCCTGTCCCCCCAAAACAGTACTTCTGTCTTGTCAGGATTCAACCTCAATCTGTTAGCCGCCATCCATCCTCCAACCGCCATCCATCCTCCAAATAAAAACCGAATTGAATTTCTTCCTCCCACCGCATCCTTTCCTGGAAACCTACCTGTTACCACCCATCAACAATTGGCTCCTCGCTGTAACATGCAATATGCCCATGAAATAAGTTTGCAGGGAGGTGGTTTCCTCCATCGATGCTTGTGGACGACATCAACTTAAAGCAACGCTCTGTGTCTTCTTCCTTGACCTCGTTGCATAGCCAGTGACAGATTTGCACTTCTGCTTGGAACAATTTCCTGCAGCCTGTGGAAAACACAAAAGAAAACATTGGGCCAGAGCGAGTGCTGAGTCACATATAGCTGACGAAACCCAAATACGGTGCGTGATCACCCAGATGCATTATTTATCGCCACAACCCATTGATGGCTTGCTTACACAGGAACCCTCCTGCGGTATTGAAGGCCAAAGTGCCGCCGCTCTCTCTTTAACAACAGTGTTGTATCTTTGGCAACTCTGGAAAGGACTTGGGGAAGGAGGTGGGGGGAGAGAGGAAAAGGGAAAATCAATAGCACTTCATGAGCGAGGTCTCGGTCTTCTTTTTTACGAGGATTCTGTCAATGCAAGTGGCCATTACAGTACTTGAAAGGCATGATATAAAATTGCTTCAACAAGATATAAGACACAGGGTCTGAAAGAACCTGGGGAGAGTATTTTAGCCAACGTTAAATAGTATCATCACATAATTACTTCCATTGGCACATCTTCAGCGGGATGCGCTCACACGGGGTAGGAGCTTTCTATTATGGGTGTGGAAATTGGAAGGGAAGGCTGTCGATCTGATGCCGGCTGAACTACCCAAGGTCAAAGCGAGCCACAAAATGGAGCCTCTGCTGTTATTGGTGGTGGCACAGAGCAGAATGGCTGTTGTCAAATAGGTCTTTTTTGTCGTCTTCTTTTTCTTTTTCTCCTCCTCCTCCTCTAATTGTAGAGTTGGAAGGGAGACAAGGGTCACCTCCTCCTCCTCCTCTTCTTCTTCCTCCTCCTCCTCCTCCTCCTCTTCTTCTTCCTCCTCCTCTTCCTCCTCTTCCTCCTCCTCCTCCTCTTCTTCTTCTTCTCCTTCTCCTTCTTCTTCCTCCTCCTCTTCTTCCTCTTCTTCCCCTCCTCCTCTTCTTCTCCTCTTCTTCTTCCTCCTCCTCCTCCTCCTCCTTCCTCCTTCCTTGTCTTCTTCTTCTTCTTCAGCTCTGTTACTAGTATCACAGGAAGATATGCTAGTCTGGCTAGGCTAGTCCCAGAAGTAAATGCTAGATAGACAACCACTGTTGGAGATGCTCTAGCTCTCAACTGCCTGCATTGATCAGGGGATTGGAGTAGATCAGGCATAGCCAATGTGGATCCTCCCCCCCAAAAAAAATAATAATTGTTGTGCTATAACTCCCATCAGCCCCAGCCAGGTTGGTCAGGTATGATGGGAGCTGTAGTCCAGCAACATAAGGAGGTCAACACATTTGCTTCCCCTAGACTACGTGGACAATGTTTAGGTGTTCACCTAAGATATACCCTTTTCTTCAGGCCTATGGCTTAATGACTGGCTCCAGTGGAGTTGATTGGAAGGTGCATGAGGCCACCACATTGCTCAGCAAGTTTGTGCCTGGTCAGTGTCCTATGTTGCTTTCAGGACTCATTGAATAGTCTGACTCATTAAAAGTAAGCTGTGTATATAATTAAAGACCTAAACTGACTGAGTCCTGCTTAACTTCAGGAATCCCTTCTTCATAAGCTCTTTTGAGAAAGCCATGGTCAGGGGTATATTAAACATCTGAGGTGTGACATCTATCCTAACATGTTATAGGGCCTACTTTGTTGTGGCACCCTACGTATGCATTGTCTTATCCACAAAGGCTTTCCTGGACATCTGACTACAGTGTGTGGTTCAGACTGGTTCCTTTTTTATTAGGCCTGCTTCTTTGTCATAACCAATTTGATTCCTTATATGTGGCTGTATTCTGAAATTGATTTTATGGTTTCCTGCTGCTGATTCACTGTGTGCTGACGTTTTATGACTCGCTTAATTGTGTTATGGTGGGGTGTTTTACTCTTCTATTGTAGAAGTTGTTGCTGCAGTAGCTGTAACCCGTTTTGAGAGCTTTGGTTAGGAGGAAGGGCATAAATTCCAGAATTAATTAATCAATTAATTAATTAATTGAAGATGCACAGCCAGAGCTTTATCTTTTGTTTTCACCACTGCTGATCCCACTACCAAAGAGAGAAATCATTCCTAAATAAAAATAATTGAGAATGTGAGAATGTTTGCTGATGCAGAGCTAGCAAGCGAGGCTCATGGCTGCTTAAAGGAAAGGACTTGAAGTTCAGTAGGTGGAGCATATGCTTTGAAAGTAGACAATGTTGAACTTGATCTGATTTGGTATAAGGACATTGTCCACATTCTTCCTAAATTGCCTTGTGGCGTGATATCCCAGTGCTAGTCAACTCAGAGCATTAAAATCACTGAACTTAACTCACAGCATGACTAACATTCAATATCACTCATGTTTTCTTTTTCTCCATGCATTTGCACTGTTGCTGCCTGATAGGTGAGGTTTAATTGTTGTTTCCAGCAATGTCCACGGGCCTCATCATCCTGTTCTTCAAGAAGTAACCCACTTTGGTGGGTGAAAAAGCAGCTCCACTCTGGCCTCCACTGAAATCCACAGTCTTCCTTCCAGTCGGGATTCAGGCCTCATCATGGGACTGAAACTGCCTTGGTCGCACTGGTTGATGATCTCCGGCGGGCTAGGGACAAAGGTGAGAGCTGTTTCCTAGTTCTGCTGGATCTCTCAGCGGCGTTTGATACCATCGACCATAGCATCCTTCTGGACCGTCTTGAGGGGCTGGGAGCTGGGGGCACTGTTATACAGTGGTTCCGCTCCTTCCTCCTGGGCCGTGTTCAGAAAGTGGTGGTGGGGGATGAGTGTTCAGACCCCTGGGCTCTCACTTGTGGGGTGCCTCAGGGTTCTGTCCTCTCCCCCATGCTTTTCAACATTTACATGCAGCCGCTGGGAGAGATCATCAGGAGGTTTGGGCTGGGTGTTCATCAGCATGCGGATGATACCCAGCTCTACCTCTCTTTTAAATCAGAACCAGTGAAGGCGGTGAAGGTCCTGTGTGAGTGTCTGGAGGCGGTTGGAGGATGGATGGCGGCTAACAGATTGAGGTTGAATCCTGACAAGACAGAAGTACTGTTTTGGGGGGACAGGAGGCGGGCAGGTGTGGAGGATTCCCTGGTCCTGAATGGGGTAACTGTGCCCCTGAAGGACCAGGTGCGCAGCCTGGGAGTCATTTTGGACTCACAGCTGTCCATGGAGGCACAGGTCAAATCCGTGTCCAGGGCAGCTGTTTACCAGCTCCATCTGGTACGTAGGCTGAGACCCTATCTGCCTGCGGACTGTCTCGCCAGAGTGGTACATGCTCTGGTTATCTCCCGCTTGGACTACTGCAATGCACTCTACGTGGGGCTACCTTTGAAGGTGACTCGGAAACTACAACTAATCCAGAATGCGGCAGCTAGACTGGTGACTGGGAGCGGCCGCCGAGACCATATAACACCGGTCTTGAAAGACTTGCATTGGCTCCCAGTACGTTTCCGAGCACAATTCAAAGTGTTGGTGCTGACCTTTAAAGCCCTAAACGGCCTCGGTCCAGTATACCTGAAGGAGCGTCTCCACCCCCATCATTCTGCCCGGACGCTGAGATCCAGCGCCGAGGGCCTTCTGGCGGTTCCCTCATTGCGAGAAGCAAAGCTACAGGGGACCAGGCAGAGGGCCTTCTCGGTAGTGGCGCCCACCCTGTGGAACGCCCTTCCAGCAGATGTCAAAGTGATAAATAACTACCTGACATTCAAGAGACATCTTAAGGCAGCCCTGTTCAGGGAAGTTTTTAACATGTGATATTTTATTGTATTTTTGGTTTTTATGGAAGCCGCCCAGAGTGGCTGGGGAGGCCCAGCCAGATGGGCGGGGTATAAATAATAAATTATTATTATTATTATTATTATTATTATTCCTTCCTTCCTGGATCTTGCTCTATCTGAAGAACAGCTCTGTATCCATGCAGCCAAACATACAGCCCACATTTCATCATTTCCTGTGAGCAGCTGATTGATCATTGAGTAATGAACTCAATGGACTCTCTGTTCTTCCCCTCCCCAAGCTACAATTCCCAGAGTTCACTGGGAAGAGGGATTGGCTGTTAAACCACTCTGGGAATAGGAGAATAGGAGTCTCCTAAGTACTCTCAGCACCCCTGACCATTAGGTCCAGTCATGGCCGACTCTGGGGTTGCAGCGCTCATCTCGCTTATTGGCCGAGGGAGCTGGTGTACAGCTTCCGGATCATGTGGCCAGCATGACTAAGCCGCTTCTGGCAAACCAGAGCAGCGCACGGAAATGCTATCTACTTGCACTTCATGCTTTTGAACTGCTAGGTTGGCAGGAGCAGGGACTGAGCAACCGAAGTTCACCCCATCGCGGGGATTCGAACCGCCGACCTTCTAATCGGCAAGCCCTAGGCTCTGTGGTTTAACCCAAAGCACCACCCGCGTCCCTTTAACTAACTACATTTCCCAGGATTCTTTGCTGGAAACCATGGTTGTTTAAAGCAGTATCATACTGCCTTTAAGTGTATGGTGCAGATGTGGCCTGTGCCTCGCAATGTGGGTGTTTCGTTTGCTGGGAATTGAGATCCCAGAGATAATATTTGAAATAACCAGCTATTAAAGTCAAGAGATATAGCTTTATCATACGTAGCCATTTCTTTTTATGAAGCTCGCCGGTGCACACAAACACATATGGGCTCGTACATTTCTTTAAAAAAATAGAAACCGTTGGTATTTCTTTTCTTTTTAAGTTATATATTCTCCCTCCCCCATGCCCTACCCCCAATGAAAAAGAACAGTTAGCGCATTTGGCAGGGCAAGAGAGCATAAAAATAAGATCTCTGTCAAATGCATGCTAAATGATGGAAATAATAACAGGAATATATGTAATTTGAATAACAGCCTAGGAAACAAGAGGCAGAAAGCTGAGTGGTTATGAAAATAAGCCAGGCTGCAAAGTGAAGATGTCTCAATGTTATGTAGTGTAGTTGTTGATTGACTCCCCCTCTGCCTGGTTCCGGTGGTAGAACGCATGGCGGGCAGCAATCTTGGACGGCTTTGGTGCGTAGTGGTTGCGGAGCTTCTCTTGGATCGTGTCCCATGGTGTTGCCTGGACTGCTTCAGGCGCAACCAATGCTCGGGCCGTCTCAAACACCTCAGGCCCACAGAGGCTGAGGAATAGGCCCCGCTTCCGATCCTTTGATACTGCTGTCAGCTCGTTGGCTTGGAGGTAGCAGTCGAACCGAGCGAGGTAGGAGTCCCATGATTCAGAGGCTGGCGCAAATGGCAGTAGAGGCACAAGTGAAGCCATGATTCCGATGCCGGCGTGAAGGGCGATGGATGGAACACCGTGCTCTAGCCAGAACGCTCAGCTCTGAATTGGTTCTGCCCAGTGATTTCGCTCAGTGATTTCGCTCTGTGATTCAGCTCAGTGATTCAGCTCAGTTCAGAGGCTGGCCGCATCTGGCTGTGCTCTGATGTCCATCTATCCCATCCTCGTCGCCAGTGTTAAGTTGTGGGTTGACATAGCAGCCGGCACAGCGATTTCTTCAAGTAGCTCTTTATTTTGTAAGCTGGAATAGAACTGACTGCGAACAGCTCAGCCGGCCTGCTTTTATAGGCAGCCGGCTGTCACATTGTAACCACCACAGCCCAGAGTTCCCGCCTAAAATAACTGACGCGGACCTGAGTGAAAACTATCTACAGACCTGAGTGAAAACTATATACAGTATCCCCCTGTTGGCCCAGGGTGAAACTACACTACATAACACTCAACATATGAGAGAGAGAGAGGGAGGGGGAAGAAAAGGGGGGGGGATGAAGATTTTGGCAGTTGTTCAGTTGAAAACACACTTACTAGGAAATTACCATAAATACATTTCACCTAAATTGCTTTCCCTTAAAACTAAAAGCCTTGGGTAAATTTCATTTTTATTTTATTTTTCTTAATGCACAAGAGCTCAGCAAGGGAAACTTACTATGCCACCATCACCAAGCGTTGCTTTTTTTCCAGGGTTTTTGAACTGTAACTTTTTCCTGGATGCCTCTTATCTGCACAGGCTTGGTACAGATATCCATGGACATCAAGCGAAGTAATAGTACCACTCTATTACGCCTTGGTCAAACCACACCTAGAGTACCGTGTCCACTTCTGGCCACCACAATGTAGGAAGGATGTTGACAAGCTGGAACGTGTGCAGGGAACCAGGCAGAGGGCCTTCTCGGTAGTGGCACCCGCCCTATGGAACACCCTAGCATCAGATGTCAAAGAGAACAAGAACTACCAGACTTTTAGAAGACATCTGAAGGCAGCCCTGTTTAGGGAAGCTTTTAATGTGTGACATCTTAGTGTATTTTTGGTCTTTGTGGAAGCTGCTCAGAGTGGCTGGGGAAATCCAGCCAGATGGGAGGGGTATAAATAATAAATAATAATAATAATAATAATAATAATAATAATAATAATAATAATGCAGAGGAGGGCGACCAAGATGATCAAGAGTCTGGAAACCAAGCCTTATGAGGAGTGCTTGAAGGAGCTGGGTATGTTTAGCCTGGGAAAGAGGAGACAGAGAGGAGATGTGATAGGCATCTTCAAATATCTTAAGGGCTATCACATGGAAGAGGGAACAAACTTGCTTTCTCCTGCTCTGGAGGGTAGGACTCGAACCCATGGCTGCAAGTTACAAGAAAGGAGATTCTTAATAAACATCAGGAAAAACTTTCTGACAGTAAGATCTGTTCGACAGTGGAATGGTCTCCCTCAGGAGGTTGTGGACTCTCCTTCCTTGGAGGTTTTTAAGCAGAAGTTGGGTGGCCATTTGTCATGGATGCTTTAGCTGAGCTTCCTGCATTGCAGGGGGTTGGACTGGTGCCCCCTGGGGTCCCTTCCAATTCTGTAATTCTAGGATTTTATGACGTCTCCCACAAGCACAGTGTGATCCCTTAGGTAACTGCAGCCCATTGGGACTGGTGGGGAAGAAGCCCAACATTCAGTGGTGCCAGAGCCAATGACAGGGAGAACCAACTCTTTCTAGCTTTCTCCTCATTCTTCTCCCTGCTCAGTTCTACAAGGGCAACACAGTCATCCTAAGAAGGCAGGCAGGCAGGTGGAGGCCATTTGAGGGCGTCCTTGAAGTTGCTGGGGCAGAGTCCCGTTTGCCCTTCTGAACCAGCCTCCACTACATATAATAGGGCTTCATAACTGGCCAGGAATGCAGGCAAGACCCCCTAATCTGTCCCTTGCTTGAAAGTAGCGCCCAGGAGGTGAGAACTTCTCCCCACCTTGTATTCAGGCATCATGGATTAGCTGTGCTCTAACCCCTAAATATAGCCCATCCTCCCCATTCCCTCTCTTTCCTGAACTAACAGAAACCCTGCTTCAGGCCTGTGTCCAGGGCCCTCTCAGGGAGCTGTCGATAACCCTCCTTAATACATCGGTTGTTTTATGGATACTCATGCAGAGCATGAAGTCAACATTCAGTAGAGAAGACCCTTTTCCTTCTCATCTCCTATCACATTCCCTGGTGGTAGAATAATCTGGTATGTTCACCATCGCAACTCAGGTTCGATGCCTGCTATGGGAGCACATTTTGGAGAAGGGCCATAGCTAAGTGGTGGAAAATCTTCCTTTCCTGCAGAAGGTCCCAAATTCAATCCTCAGCATCTCCAGATGGACTAATGAAAACCAGTGTGGTGTAGTGGTTACGAGTGGTAGACTCGTAATCTGGTGAACCGGGTTTGCTTCTCCGCTCCTCCACATGCAGCTGCTGGGTGACCTTGGGCTAGTCACACTTCTCTGAAGTCTCTCAGCCCCACTCACCTCACAGAGTGTTTGTTGTGGGGGAGGAAGGGAAAGGAGATTGTGAGCCGCTTTGAGACTCTTTAGGGTAGTGATAAAGCGGGATATCAAATCCAAACTCTTCTTCTTCTTCAATTGTGTGACTCAGCAGAAGGCAACTTCATATGTTCCTGTGTCAATAAATATCCTGATTAAGGTGAGATCCATAAGCCTTTGGGGGGGCACCAAAAAAAACCACACACCCAACAATGGAATATTCCCCACCTCCTATGGTACCTCTTGGGCTTTCAAAGCTGAAGGTTTGCGATGCATTAATTTTCACCCCATCACAAGTGAATAATTTGAAGATATTCTCCTCCAGCTTTCAACACTAACCTGTCTTAGATATGCCATTACTGACCCTCAGATTTGTGTCATTAGGCCTTACCTAGCCAAGAATATCATTGGGACAAGTGCTGAGCTTGGGGGTAGGGGTGGAAATCACAACATAATTACAGCGATCTCTTAAAACTGAGTGCCAAAAAAGAAAAGGGAAAGTTACGTATTAATTGTAGGTTACGGCTGAAAATCAAATCCTCCTCAGCTTGAAGTCTAGTTTCTACTGAATTAAATAAGCACCATCTCCATTAGCTGAACAAGCAGCATATGGTACTGGTAGTTTGCCAAGGGAAATATGACTCTGACTCAACATAGTTAGATATACTGCCTTGTTTCCTACATTCCACAGCACTCTCTGAGATCAACTAGGAATACGATCTTATTTATGTATTTATTACATTTATACCTTCCCTGTTTCCTCCAAGGAGCTCACGGTGTCATTTGTGGTTCTGTCCCTCCCCATTTTTTAATCCTCACAACAACCCGGTGAGGTAGGCTGAAAGACTGTGGCTGGCCCAAGGTCACCCAGTGAGTTTTGTGGCTGAGCGAGATTTGAACCCAGCTGCCCCACATCCTAGCCTAACACTCTAACCATGACCCCACACTGGCTCAGTTAGATTGTGTGTGTAGGGGTGTTTTAAGGTGTTGTTGTTTAGTCGTTTAGTCGTGTCTGACTCTTCGTGACCCCATGGACCAGAGCACGCCAGGCACTCCTGTCTTCCACTGCCTCCCGCAGTTTGGTCTAACTCATGCTGGTAGTTTCAAGAACACTGCCCAACCATCTCGTCCTCTGTCGTCCCCTTCTCCTTGCGCCCTCCATCTTTCCCAACATCAGGGTCTTTTCCAGGGAGTCTTCTCTTCTCATGAGGTGGCCAAAGTACTGGAGCCTCAGCTTCAGGATCTGTCCTTCCAGCGAGCACTCAGGGCTGATTTCCTTCAGAATGGAGAGGTTTGGTCTTTTTGCAGTCCATGGGACTCTCAAGAGTCTCCCCCAGCACCATAATTCAAAAGCATCAATTCTTCGGTGATCAGCCTTCTTTATGGTTTTAAGGTAGGAGTGGGTAATTTTATTTTATTTTATAAAAACATATTAAATTTCTATACCACCCATTATCAGAAGATCACAGGGCAGCAAGTAAAAGTGTCCTTTCTATCTGTAAATCATCTCGTTGGTGTACTCTGTAGCATCCCAGATACTCATGCTTCCATTGAGAGCCTCTCAGCCCCTGCAGCTGCCATTGTCATGGCTCACAAAAAGCAGTGGATAATTTTCCTCCCTGACATCTGTGGCGCTGGCAGGAGAAATTGGAACATTCCATGATCAAATCTAAAGCTGTGGTGTTTTTCATAATTCTGGGACTGTCCCTGGAAAATCTGGACACTTGGATGGTATGCTGGAATCCCAATACAGTGGTACCTCAAGTTACAAACGCCTCAGGTTAGAAACGATTCAGGTTACAAACTCCGCTAACCTGGAAGAGTATGTTTCTGAGCACAATTCAAAGTTTTGGTGCTGACCTTTAAAGCCCTAAACGGCCTCGGCCCAGTATACCTGAAGGAGCGTCTCCACCCCCATCATCCAGCCTGGACACTGAGACCCAGCGCCGAGGGCCTTCTGGCAGTTCCCTCACTGCGAGAAGCCAAGTTACAGGGAACCAGGCAGAGGGCCTTCTCGGTAGTGGCGTCTGCCCTGTGGAATGCCCTCCCACCAGATGTCAAAGAGAACAACAACTACCAGACTTTTAGAAGACATCTGAAGGCAGCCCTCCTTAGGGAAGCTTTTAATGTTTAACAGACCACTTTATTTATTTATTTATTTATTTATTTATTTATAATTTTTTAGCCCACTGTATTTTAATACTTTGTTGGAAGCTGCCCAGAGTGTGGAAACCCAGTCAGATGGGCGGGGTATAAATAATAAATTCTATTCTATTCTATTCTAGTCTACCTTGAGTTGAGAACTTTGCCCCAGGATGAGAATGGAAATTGTGTGCCAGTGGCACAGCAGCAGCAAGACGCCCTATTAGCAAAAGCACACCTCTAGTTAAGAACAGTTTCAGGTTAAGAACTGACCTGCAGAATGAATTAAGTAACTAGAGGTACCACTGTAACAGCAGAATTTAAAACCAATCTCTTATCACCATGCTAAAAGGTAATGGACCCCTGGACAGTTAAGTCCAGTCAAAGGCGACTATGGGGTTGCAGTGCTCATCTCACTTTCAGGCTGATGGAGCGCACTGAAACACCATGTACCTTCCCGCCACAGTGGTACCTATTTATCTACTTACACTGGTGTGCTTTCAAACTGCTAGGTTGGCAGGAGCTGGGACAGAGCAACGGGAGCTCACCCCGTCGTGGGGATTTGAACCCCCAAACCTTCTGATTGGCAAGCCCAAAAGGCTCAGGGGTTTAGACCACAGTGGCACCCACATGAGTTTAATAATAATAATAATAAAGTTCTGTGATACTCTGGAACCAATGCCAGAAGCAAAACCCTGCTCTCTGTAATTGCCTGCAAGCATGAAGACAGAAATGTTCTCTGTATTTCTGTCGACAGGATTTGCCACAAACTTTCACGACTGCCCTGAGTGAGGCATCTCCCCCCCAAAAAAGAACAAGTTGGCACCCGTGTGAGTGATGTCTAATGGTGGCAGGGAATGGGTTTCTGAATAGATTAGCAGGTGACGTCATGGAAGAGAGCCTATTTATCACCATAATTCAGTGCGAGATTCGATGCGAAGGTTTGATGGATGCATTTTATGGTTTTCAGCCAATCATAATAATGGATCTATTGACTAGCATTTTAGGTGCCCTTTACTCACCCTTCATGACTACACAAGAACAACAAGAGGAGGAAACGCTCGTGCTGGGAGGGAGTCGGGAAGTTTCTACGCAATGCAACTTCAAGACTGTCTTCCAGCTGAGTTTTGAAAGAATGATGGTAGAATGCTGCAAAAAAAAGGCACCTCATCTGAACTATAACTCTATTTCTTCTGTCCCCTGAGGCAAAGAAGTTGAGAATATGCTTCTGCTAAAGAGCTGATGAGCAGCAGTAGCTAAGGCTTTGAGATATCAGCAGGAAAGTCTGCAGTTTAAATTTTGAGTCACTCATAAGTTCGCTCAGTGAACTAAGGCAAGTCAACATGGATGTAATCAGCATGGCACTGATCTACTGTACAGGGCTGTTGTAAGAATTACTGGAGGGCTTAAGAAGAAGAAGAGTTTGGATTTGATATCCCGCTTTATCACTACCCAAAGGAGTCTCAAAGCGGCTAACATTCTCCTTTCCCTTCCTCCCCCACAACAAACACTCTGTGAGGTGAGTGGGGCTGAAAGACTTCAAAGAAGTTTGCCTAGCCCAAGGTCACCCAGCAGCTGCACGTGGAGGAGCAGGGAAGCAAACCCGGTTCACCAGATTACGAGTCTACCGCTCTTAACCACTACACCACACTGGCTGGGAGCATCCCATTGTCTATCCATGGTCACCACTGCCGGCCTCCTCTCTTGGGCAGCTCCTAGTGGTTGTTGGAAAACGGGCAAGGAGGAGGGGAGGTTGAGACCTAGCCGCACGTGACACACTGGCTCTGGAGGGACAGGGATGCCCTGGGTGGGAAGCAGAACAGAGGAGGATGGGTACAAAACTAGAATCAGTTAGTTCCTCTTGTCATTGGTTGTGGCTCTACCTACTTTTAGCATCTCCACCTTTTACCAAAATGGCCAGCGCTCACTGCTGATGTCTCTGGGTACCAGTTCCTGGAATTCCCAAGAAGGGGGCAGTCTGTTGTACTCAGGTCCTATTCATGGACTTCCACATCTGGATAACCAATGTTGGAATAGGATGCTGGACTAAACGCCTCATTGGCCAGATCCAATGGAGTTTTTATTCCCTTCTTATGTAGCCCATTCCTTTCCTAAGTCCCATTTCATCTTTCCTTTTGCTACTGCAGCACATTTGCAGGGCAAACGTACAATCTGATTCCGTGCAAGAATTGTAGCCCCAGTGTAAGATGAAGGCATTGACTGTAGCTTTGTGGCAGGTATAGAGCAAAAATTAAACTGGCACAATGCGTGCAATCTGCATAATTTATTACATTTTCGGAATTTGGGTCTCTGAGCTTCAGGAAGCCAAGTTAAAGTACCCCAAAGTTTGTAAGCATCTGCTGCAGTATATAAAAGAGCAACACACTCTGTACAGTACAGTTGTGTTTGCCCAGCTCTGTTTGCAGAAACCAGTATGGATTAGCTGTGCTCCACCGCCAAGCAATCTGGTTAAATGGTCTAAGAAGGCATTTGACACTTTGACTCTGATATTTTATTATTGAATATAGAATCATAGAATTGTAGAGCTGGAAGGACCCTGATTGTCATCTAAACAAACCCCCCTGCAATGCAGGGATCTCAACTAAAGCATACATAAAAATAGCCCTGGTGGAGGAGGCCCTTCTAATCCAGTATCCTACTCTCACAGTGGCCAACCAGATGCCTACAGGAAATCCACAAGCAGGATCTGGACCCAATAGCACCCTCCTTATATTTTTCAGGCAAAGTTTTCATTATTAAGAATGAAGGGTTGGGTTTTTTTAGAATTAGCAGCATGGGCCTCAAGAAAGTCGTGTGAAAACAGTTATCAGATTTGCTGTATTCTGTCCTGTATAAGGGACGCAGGTGGCACTGTGGGTTAAACCACAGAGCCTAGGGCTTGCCGATCAGAAGGTTGGCGGTTCAAATCCCTGCGATGGGGTGAGCTCCCGTTGCTCGGTCCCTGCTCCTGCCAACCTAGCAGTTTGAAAGCACGTCAAAATACAAGCAGATAAATAGGTACCACTCTGACGGGAAGGTAAACGGCATTTCTGTGCGCTGCTCTGGTTCGCCAGAAGCGGTTTAGTCATGCTGGCCACATGACCTGGAAGCTGTACGCTGGCTCCCTTGGCCAGTAAAGCAAGATGAGCACTGCAACCCCAGAGTCGGCCACGACTGGACCTAATTTACCTTTACCTTTTCCTGTATAAGGGACGCAGGTGGCACTGTGAGTTAAACCACAGAGCCTAGGGCTTGCTGATCAGAAGGTTAGCGGTTTGAATCCCTGCGATGGAGTGAGCTCCCGTTGCTCGATCCCTGCTCCTGCCAACCTAGCAGTTTGAAAGCACGTCAAAGTGCAAGTAGATAAATAGGTATCACACTGGCGGGAAGGTAAACGGCGTTTCCGTGTGCTGCTCTGGTTCGCCCGAAGCGGCTTAGTCATGCTGGCCACATGATCTGGAAGCTGTACACCGGCTCCCTCGGCCAATAAAGCGAGATGAGCTCTGCAGCCCCAGAGTTGGTCACAACTGGACCTAATGGTTAGGGGTCCCTTTACCTTTATCCTGTATAAGTTAAGCTGTAGGTTGTCTATTTAAAAAAATGCACAAAACTTGGGACTTTTGTAACTTATAAAAGTGATGTGTTGACAATACTGAGCTAGATTGACCATAAGGTTGTTCCCTATGTTACCAGGATGGTGGCAGATTATATCTGGTTCAGACGTTATACAAAACTATGCTTTGGTGCTCTAGGAATGAACATTTAATGACACCTTGACCCCTCATATAAATGCTAAGCATTGTAATCTTTATTTTTCTGTTTTTGAAGGAGCCCGCATTGAATTACTGAAGGCAAAAGAAGTATCTAAGTGAAGTACAGAGCACACAGATTTGGTAAAAAAAAATAGTTTTCTAATTTCTCTGGGAGGTGGGAACACAGAGAGAAAATTTGGCAAAAAGGTGGGGAGACACCAGAGCTAAACACTGACTGCAGCGTTTGAAAGCTCCTTTGCTATTGGCTGCGTGAGTTCTAGCTTCCATAAACTGAGATGAGCAATCCCTGACCATTGGCTCAGCTGCTGAGGTGTTACGGAATGTGTCTGATCATTCCAACTGCTCAATTTTGTGTGTGGTTTTTTGGGGAGGGGGATCTGTCTGCATGCAATGACGAGGGACAGATGGGTGCTGTTGATAGGAAGGGGTGCTGAATTATCTGTAGCCAACTGTTCAACTAAGTAATGGATTTCAATCAGCTGCTGCTTAGTTCCTAAATAATTGTTTCACAAAGAATCTCGTTGGTTTTAGTCTGAAATTATTTCCTAAAAGGAGGGTTCTGCTGCTGCATAATGAATAAGGTTAATAGGCTCAGTGCTTACAGCACCTAATATGTAGGTTCAATCAATTCAGGTAGGGCTAGTATTTCTTCATCTTCATCTTCGTCTTCATCTTCGTCTTCTTCATCTTCGTCTTCTTCATCTTCGTCTTCTTCGTCTTCATCTGATTTGTAGGTTCAATCCTCCATCATTTTCAGGTAGGACTATTATTATTTCTTCTTCTTCTTCTTCTTCTTCTTCTTCTTCTTCTTCTTCTTCTTCTTCTTCTTCTTCTTCTTCTTCTTCTTTTCCTCCTCCTCCTCCTCCTCCTCCCACCTTTTCCCCTGACAGAGACTCGGGCCTGTTATCAGCAGTCTAGCACAGAACAACAGACAGCCAAACCGCTTTTGCTCTTGAGGTCACCAAGATGGAGAAGGCAAGTCTGCAGTTGTTGTTGTTTAGTCGTTTAGTCGTGTCCGACTCTTTGTGACCCCGTGGACCAGAGCACGCCGGGCACTCCTGTCTTCCACTGCCTCCCGCAGTTTGGTCAGACTCATGTTTGTAGCTTCGAGAACACCGTCCAACCATCTCGTCCTCTGTCGTCCCCTTCTCCTTGTGCCCTCCATCTTTCCCAGTCTGCAGTTACTATTATGTTAAAAGTTTTTTTGGTGACAAAGACTATGCCAGTTAAACTTACTGAAAGCAACTTGACATTAAAGATAATGAGAATGAAAGTCTAGCACACTTACAGTAATTTCTGTTAACACACGCACACACTGGCTGCCACCTTTCACGGGTATGGAAATACTTATTTTATCAAAACCCATGCAACTTAGTGACCACACATCAGTAAGGCAGTTGGAATGGAGCAGTGAAAATAGCTTAATCTATTTCCCTGTCTGATTGTCAGATCAAAATAGGCGACAGTATCATATTGACAATGGTGATCATGCTCATCATTTGTATAGCATCATTTGTACAGAATATTCAAAGCAATTTACATATATTGTTTTAGCAATCAGCACAACAGTCTCCTAAGGAAGACCACATATTATTGTGCCCATGCTGCAGCTATGAAGATGAAAATGTGACTTTACCTAAATATAGATTGTACATAAATGTTGCTCCGCTAAGGATTGATTCAGCAGTAACATCACACCATGGTTTGACATTATATGAATAAGTCTTGTAAATTAACACTGCCTCCTTCCCCAACTCTTTTAATTCCTCTGGGGGGGGTTAACAGACCATAATTTGTTTTCAGTAACTAATCGGAAGCCACAAGCCATAGTCTGTGTGTGCATGGATAGTGTCATTATAAGGCTTAGTCACTAGATGACACTGGACTTAGTTGTATATGGGTGATATTAGCGATTTCCTATTGCTGTTATAATTTTGCTTAACAGTTATTGTATGTCATTTTAGCCTTCCATGGCAGCATAGTGCAAATGTAGGAGCTGTTGGAGAGAAGTAAATACACTTCCTTTTCCTGGACAATGCATAAGTTACTTCAAACCATACAAGGGCACTCTTGGTCTAGCAATCTAGCCAGCACTTGTTTGTAGCCTCTCTGTCTAAGTTAACTCTGCCCCCAAAAGCTGAGCCATTTTGTTGTTGTTCTCTCCAAGAAGTCTGCTATTTTCTCTCTGTCATCTCCACTCATCCCGTAAATAGTTCCTGCATGAATAAAGCCTTTGAATTCCAGAAATTGTAAGAGATTATTCCAATCCAATTCACTCAAGTTGCAAAAGTTTCTAACAAAAGTTTATCATGATTTACCATAAAAGTGTGGGAAGACTTGATGGGGATGTGGAGAAGGCACAAACCCAAGGTTCCTTCACTTACCACTAAAATGATTTGGCATTGTCTGAATCAAGCGTAAAACCCAGGCTTAAAATCCTTTTGTCTTTTTAAAAAACCCTTTTAGATGTCTTAGGGATATATTGAGCAATATAATTGCATCACATATCAGTTTTGCTGGGGCTCAGTCATAGGATCATTTTGACATGTGTTGGGCACATTTTGCACTGAGTTTTTATGCATTTTGTATGCACTGTTTCATAAAATGCACATACTTTTATTCAGAATACTTATTTCTCAATGCATTTCCAGCATTGTACTATTTTTTTCTGCACATGTTTTACACCAAACACATTTGCAGTACGTGCGCACAAAATCCAGATTACTATATAATCAGACTGGGAATTCTGTCCCAGCCTGTAAGCAAGTTTCCTAGTGTGGATTCGGGTTCATCCACTGTGAAAATATTTCCTCCTCCATCCCCAGTAACACTACACATTCAAGGGATGAGCCAACCTCCCTCCTGTTCCAAGCCTACCTGAGCAAATGTGCTTCAGCACATAAGTTAGAGCACTTTATTATGACAGCTGCATCTCGCTAGCAAAAGACAGTAACTAGAAAAGAAAGAGAGGGAAGTGTTCAGACTGAGCCTCATGAATACATTCAGCAGCGAAGAATGTAGGGAGGGGAGTACAAAGGAGTGAAATTAGCATCTGCAATTCATTCGTGGGCATGGAATTTTTTTGGGGGGAGGTCTCATTTAAACAACATGTTTTACTAATCTGACATGCTGCAGACCTAGCAGAAGAGTGGAGGAGAAAGTAAGCTCTGTCAAGGATTGGGGACTGTCAGGGGAAGTGGTAGCTATTGCCTGAGTGTCTTCCAGGGGAGAATGGACAGTTCAGGACCTTGGACAGTTCACAAGGTTCCCTGCTGGTTGAGGTATGGAAGATGTTGCCTCAGCCAGGGGCCAGAGTTATCTGGAAGTTTAAGGCAGGCATAGGCAAACTCTGGCCCTCCAGATGTTTGGGACTACAATTCCCATCATCCCTAGCTAACAAGACCAGTGGTCAGGGATGATGGGAATTGTAGTCCCAAACATCTGGAGGGCCGGAGTTTGCCTATTCCTGGTTTAAGGAGAGTGGCAGGTCCTCTTTTCCAGTAGTTTTTCTTTCTTTGGAGAGCTCACCAAACAGGATGGTAGGGGAGAACTGGTTCACATCTTGGACCCCAACCATTTAGGATGGTCTCAAATGCACGACTCCCAATAGAATATTAGAAACATGATAAAGCATCAAACATTAAAAACTTCACTAAACAGGGCTGCCCCCAGATGTCTTATGAAATTCAGATAGCTGTTTGTTTCATTGACATTGGATAGGAGGGGTTCCACAGGGCGGGCACCACTACCGAGGAGGCCCTCTACCTGGTTCTCTGCAACTTCACTTCTCGCAGTGAGGGAACCACCAGAAGGTACTCAGAGCTGGACCTCAGTATCCAGGCTGAACGATGGGAGTGGAGACGCTCCTTCCAGATATACTGGGCCGAGGCCGTCTGGGGCTTTAAAGGTCAGCACCAGCACTTTGAATTGTCCTTGGAAACATACTGGGAGCCAATAATAATAAAAACAATAGAAGCCAGGTTTGAAGCAGAGGTTGTATGGCCAGCTGTCATGGATGCTGTAGTTGAGATTTCTGCATTGCAGAGGGTTAGACTACATGATCCTTAGGGACTCTTCCAACTCTGCAGTTCTGTATGAGTTTATGCATGTGCTATTATATTTCTCTACAGAGGCATGCTTCTTAATAATACCATCCTTAATAGTATTTTTTTTCCTTTGAAAACGAATGCTTAAAAAAATATTCAATAGTTTAAAATGTTGACTCAATAAACATCACCATCATCGATTCTGTTATAGAAAGATAGCATACAAATGAAATAAACTAACTCAAGGTAGTATCCAATAAAGTCACACAGTGATTTCCTTCTATTTGCGCAACAGAACCTCCCCTCCCTCTTCTCTCACACTCCCTGTGCTGCCCCCCCCCAAATTTGCTCCTCAAGGCTTTGGAGGAGCACAAAAAGGGAGATTTTCCAAACTTAAGTTCATTGCCCAACATTTTCACATCTCTTTATGATCAGTTGTTTGTTCTGTTTTTTTAAGCATGCACCAAAAATCATCAGCGTTTCAGCACATTTTTCTCCTGCTTCCTTCCAAATTTTCAAATTTACATACTGCTTGATTGCAAGAAAATCTCCAAGCAAAAATGCAAAACGTGAAAATTCAGGATAAAAAGGTTAAAAACTTTTTATTTTATATCCATACACCAACTTGACTGTAGAGGGCGGGGGGGGACTTCAAATAAGGTTTACAAAGAAGATAAAACAATTAAATTAGTGAAAATAAGAATGAACAATAATAATTTAAAACATTCAAAAATTAAAATCGACAATAAGTGACAATTATAAATTATAATTATAAATCAAATTAAATTAAAATCAACAATGAACTAAAAACAAATTAAAACATGCATCAGCATGATATATATCTGGGAAGGCCTATCTAAACAAACAAACAAAAATTAAGGAGGTGCTGAAAAAAGTACATTGAAGCTGCCTGCCTGATATCAATAGGCAGGGAGTTCCAAAGGTAAATATAGTGAGATCTTCCCAATGCAGAACAGGCATTATACAGTCAATCTTTTTGATATGCTACAATTAATATGTAATAAAAATTATTTTCAGAAAGTGGAAAACATGTATTTAAAAACATTCTAAATATGATTAAAATCAACAGTGGATGAAAAGGAATAAAACACAAATAATTTCAGCATTTCTGGATAGCCTGTCCTAAATGAAAATGTTTTATGCAGGTGACTAAAAAAATGCTGAGAAAGCACCTGTCTGATGTTAAAAAATAGTGGGTTCCTAAGTATAGGAGCTGCCACAACAATTGACTGATTTCTTTCAAGGATGGAACAAATATTATTTGGCAACTGTAACATCGTCAGTCCTGTAGATCAAAGTGGTCAGCTGGGCAAATACATTAGGCAATGAATATATTATTCCTGATATACATGTTTTTGCAAACATTTTTTTCCTAATACGATGCATTTCATATTATTTTCACTAATATATACATTTTATGCACTCTATATCTCTTATTTCCCTGGAGAATTGCATTACAGAATTCAGACAAGTGCGAATTTCAAAGTCTGGCTGTGTTTCGTCCGCATGATGTTTTTGGAATTGCAAATTAGTGGGTTTCTCCTCCATTCCTAAACTGTAGGCTTCCCAGCATCCATTCGTGCTACACATGAGCTACTGGCAACTCTTCGATGTGTATGTGAAAACCCCCTGCGAAATTTTGTCAAGAATTTGCAGGTATGATTTTTGAGATGGGGACATTTGCGTTCCGAGTCTTTGTGTTTTGTTTGTTTGTTTCGGGTTGAAAGGACTTCTGTGCTTATAAATCTGACTTGATAAATCAGTGCTAAGAAAATCTGCTTGCAACCTTCCCTTAAAAGAAAAAAAACCCCACGCACACCCATTCTGCTTTTCTGAAACACTGACAGTCAGCAGTAAGGCATCTGCAAGAAGCCAAGGGCTAGTGACAGAAAGGAGGATACACAACCAGCCCCTTCTCCCACCCTCCCACCCCACATTTAGATATTTCGTTGCCAGAAGGTGATGTTGCTCGATTTGCTCACAAGCTGCTTGGCGGGCTTCCGTAATTGATAAATGCAGGCGTTTCCCAATAACCTTATAAATCACGTCATGCAAATGGGCTCGTCCCCTCACTCGCAGGAGCACATTTGATGTTCATGCAGTGAGCATAACTGCCTGCCAATAAGGAAGACGTCGGCCCATCCTTGCAATAAGAATGCAAAGACAATGTCTTCGGGAGGAAATGGGGGCAGGGGGGAGAGACTGAAAGCAATTGCCACGCCGTGAATTCAATTCCAAATTAGATACAAACTAGAAATATGACACTCCCCAGGTGCAGTTATAAAGAAAATAATTAAGATTCTTTTTTTGGGGGGTGGCAGCAATATGAACAAGGAGATACATAAAAATATAGATGTCCTAATTTAAAAGAAACTCCTTTAAAAATGTTTACCAGTCGTTCGTGAGTTAATGCTAAACACACCACGCGATCCCAAGGATCTCAGCAATTAAGGAGTGAAGTAACATTTCCCCTTAAAATAAAGGGGGGAATCACACCTAGCTTAACTTTTTCTTTTCTTCTAAAAAAGCAAATATTAAATTATTACCGGAAGATTAGCAAGCCCAAATTGTGGGTTTTGGCATAGCCACACCGCTGCGGATGGCTTCCGAATGTGGAGAAATTCAAAACTGAGAACTGAGTTACTAAATAGGTTGTAGCCCTTCCCGCCCCCCCCCTCGCTGAGATTTCAACCCCATTTCATGCTCAGACGGGCAGATCTTAATTATACACAAAAGGATACAAATGTTATTAGCATGATAATAATTATTTGGAGACGTTGTCCTCTTTAAAGGGAGAGAGAGAGAGAGAAAGAGAGAGAGAGAGGAGGGTGGAAATTAGAGCTGGATTGTCATTCACCGACGCTTCGTTTTTCAAGCAGACGACAGCACAGCCAGTCCTAAGATATGTTCAAAGTACATATACAATATTCAAAGCTCTGAGCCGCTGCGTTATCAGAATGAGCTGGAAGTACCGCTGGTAAAAGACTTGCCACACACTAATCATTACGTCCTGCCTGTGGTACTACATACAAATACAATCCTTTGTGACATTTTGTCAAACATTTGGAGCTTCCTATACTTATCTTCCTGCTCTCCTCCTCTCCCCCCCCCACTCCCTTTGCATATATTAGCATGCAGCCACTCAGAAACCATACTTGTGTATTGTGGTCCATCTCCTTGCTGAGATAATACCACGAGCGGTTTGCAAATGTATACGTTTTAACACCTAAAGGAGGAAAAGGGAAGGCAGAAGTAAGAAGGCAAAAGTTTCACACAAGAGGAGGGGGCACGCGAGCGAAGGCTTCGGGAAAATGATATTTTTCGTCCTCAAAAATGTAAATAAACACTGGGTCCAACATATGGAGCAATGGATAAATCAGATTGGAGAGGATTTGCAAAATGAGTCTTGTTCACCTTTCCCACATGGGTCAATAAGGACTGCCGATGATTTTGTCTAACACGAGCAATTTTTTTGGGCGGCAGAGGGGAATACAAAACGAGAACAGGAGCAAATATTTGGCTCCCGTACAAAAGATGCATTTCTCAGCATTGATTTACCAGAAGTGTTGTTCTGTTGCCTTGTTGCTGCAGGGCGGCCGTTTTAATTATTTCTGGAAGAGATGCGTCTCGGCTACACAGGAAATCTGTAGGGCTTCTCTGCACATTAATAAAATAATTATGAGAGCCACGAATGTCGGACTGCCAACTGTCAAAACACCTGAAAGCTCTATCGCGAGCCAAATTGGCGAGCTTTCTTTCCTATTATTGTTATTAAATGCTTCTTTCTGATATTCAAAACCCTGTGTCTTGTGACATCAAATCAACTGATCAGGGACCGTAGTCAGCCATGGCATCAACTGTGGCAAAACAACTGCCTCTGTAATCCATAGTCTCACAGCTCCCCCCGCAAAGATTATAATGTGAATCCTAGGAATGGATAAACTGCTCAGTTTCAGTTCCTTACATTTGCGAACCTCAGTTCGGTTCTTGACATTTCCATATCGTTTTGCGTTTCTTTTGAAGTCCCCGTGAAAATTCATCAGCATTTGCCTGCAAAATTCTCCTAAAATACAATTATGTTTGGTATACATTTCCCCTTAATACCCCCTTTTTTTGTAAACCCATGTTCCCTAGTATAATGCATTAGTGTAGGTTATTTTCACAAATATATACATTTTTATCCACACGTTACCATAATATGTGCATTCTGGCACACCTCACTTGGCCAGAGAACTGAATTGCAAAATTCAGAGAAGTGCAAATTTTGAAGCATGGCTGCTTTTTCACTTGCCGTCATTTCACATTTAAATCCAAACTGAAACTAATTTCTCAACCATCCCTAGTTATTTGTTTTGGTTGTTTTTGCGGGGTTTTTTTTTAAAAAAAACCTTTAATAATAAAAATGCAGCTGTTAAATAGCATTGCAATTCTCACTTCAGGCATCTGTGTGTGTGTGTGTGTGTGTGTGTGTGTACATAGTTTTTTCACGCAGAACAAGCAACCACCATTTAAAATTCCTCAGAGGTCATGCTTGGTCATTGTGCTGAAGGTTTGTCCCTTCCCCCCGCCCTTTCTTTTTTATTTTATTTTTTTGCCACTTAATAATAGATGTTTTAAAGTTTAAGTGCAGCCCGAGGCGCTCATAAGCATTTATTACAAATCGCTGGCTGCCTCCCTTATGGAGGGAAAGGAATAACATTTACATACAGTAGCATGGATTAATAAGAGGAGGAGGGGAGAAAACCTGGGGAAAGCCGTCAGTCAGGGAGTGAAATCAGCAATAATAAAGCCGACTATATTCTTTGGAAATATCATGCCGTCTGTTGTAATATTTTGCCATTCCCCAGGAGGTATACAAATCCAAATCAGATAAGACTTGTGCAGGGCTGGAGACATACTGCTACGCTCTCCAGCGGCAGACACACCGCCGAATCTTTTATTTATCTTCAGAGCAATTGTGCGATTCGAGGAGGCTGAAATCAGCTGAAAATCGACCCACTGGAAAGTTTCATAAAACCTGGGGAGGGAGAGACACTCCCTTCCTTGTTTGCTAAATTGCTCACTGTGATGAAAACACAAGGAGGGGGGGTTGGAATTTGGAAAGCAGCTAAAATTAAGCAACTATGGAAACTCTCCAGGAAAAGGAAAACGCTTACCATGTTTCATAACCTGACACTCATTTGGAACTGATCAAAGAGGGAATTGACTTATTCCTGAGCAAAAGGAAGGAATCTCGCCCTTTCTTGAGTTGACGCTGTCAGGGGGAAAGACATCTCATCAAAGACCCGAGGCATGCTCAAAAGCTTTGCTAGTAGATAAAGAGTAAGACAGTCTTCGCATGATTCTGGGACATGGCTCGCTCATGAGGCTATGAGCTGGGTTTTGGTTACTTGGTGCGATGAACGGGGTGAAGGCGGGTCACAATTTGCCCCTCTGGTTCTCACTGGTAGTGGCCACAAGCAAAAACATGAGGATGCATCCATCTTGAAGAACTTGTTGTCATGCACAGCACATGAATATGTAACAGCTCAGTCATCGCTGGATTCTGTAAATGGAGGATATAGGAAGTGACCTTATAGCAGCTTGGACTACCGGTCCATCTAGCCCAGTATTGTCTTCTCTAACTGGTGGTCAATCTCCAGCGTCGACACAATGGGAGGAATTCAGCTTGGGGCCAGATTCATGCAAAGTATGTGCTCCAGCTATGAATGCATGGATGAGCCTTCCCAGGTCTTTCACTGTTTGTTGCATTGTTTTCAAAGCTATTTTAGTCATATTTATTGTACACTCAGCAATCACCTTGATGTGAAAGGCGATTCATAAATTACGAAAATAGTACTATGTTCATTCATACATCTGTTCTGTCCCATTTCTTCATTTTCTTTCAAAAAGGAATAAAAAAATGCATAGTCAGATACATTTTTTAAACTACGTATTTTGAGCCCACCAGCAGGCTTGGCCTGTGCTGCAGTACCTACAAACAGGTCCTTCTCTGTGGCAGCTCCCCAACTGTGGAATTCTGGGAAAATGTAGTCAACCAAAGCACTCTTAAATTTCAGGCGTCAACTAAAAACAGCTTTGTTTGCCCAGGCTTTTGGGGCACAATACTCCTCCTGTCCCCACTTCCTGGGTCTTAACTGTGCCGTTATTGTGCTCTTACCTATTGTTGTTATTTTAGCTGCACTGATTTTTAAATGTGTTTATTTACTGTTTTCAATTGGTGTGTTTATTATTACGCTGTTCATTGTCCTGGTTGCCGTTGAGAGAACGAAAGCAAAAAATAATACATTATCGACGTCATCGTACGTCACTGTACACATTTCTAAATGCATTTCATTCTCAAATGTGCAATTTGGTACATTTTTTTTTTTTTTATAACTGAGAACTGTGTTGCAAAATTCAAAGAATTGTGAACCGAGCAGCAGAAGAAGAAGAAGAAGAAGAGTTTGGATTTGATATCCCGCATTTCACTCCCCTTCAGGAGTCTCAAAGCGGCTAACAATCTCCTTTCCCTTCCTCCCCCACAACAAACACTCTGTGAGGTGAGTGGGGCTGAGAGACTTCAAGGAAGTGTGACTGGCCCAAGGTCACCCAGCAGCTGCATGTGGAGGAGCGGAGACACGAACCCGGTTCCCCAGATTACGTGACTACCGCTCTTAACCACTACACCACACTGGCTCTCAATTTTGTTCTGACCCCTGCATTACTCTGATGTGCAAAGAAGATCAGTTTTTATTGGAATTAACAAAAACAAACTTTCTCAGTCATCCCTATCTGTAGTAGCTGGCTATTGCCCCCTTTATAAGGAGATAGAGAAATGGCTACCCAGATCCCTAGTTGGCCCGTCGGAGGCTCCCCATCTATAGGGATGGAGTAATCTCACCATTTCACTTCTCCAAGTTTCTCATTTTATTATGTTACTTGCAGAAAGGGAAAGGGAAAATTATTAAAGAAAGGAAGACATGGGGGGATAAGGAATACAGTCATACCTTGGGTTACAGCCGCTTCAGGTTGCATTTTTTGGAGTTGTGGACCGCTGAAACCCGGAAGTACTGGAACGGGTTACTTCCAGGTTTCGGCAGTCGTGCATACGCAGAAATGCTAAATCGCTTTGCGCATGCACAGAAGCGCCAAATCGCAACCCGTGCGTGCGCAGCCACAGAGTGCGAAAGCTGCGTGTTGCGAACATGCATCCTGCATGGATCAGTTTCGCAACCTGAGCGTCCACTGTATACAGTATGAATAATACCAATAACAGCAACAAAAATCCTATTACTCATCATCAGTGCATATTATGGAAAGAGTAACCATAAGTCAGAGGTGGATTTAGGGGAGGATGACTGCTTTGGACACACTGAGCACAGAGCCTCAGAGCCTCAGAGACGCGGCAGCTAAAAAAGCCAATGCAATTCTGGGCTGCA
>JAXCMG010000003.1:90144465-90147222 GCA_034642415.1 Podarcis siculus | reverse complement strand
GGGGGTTGGACTCGATGGCCCTTGTGGTCTCTTCCAACTCTGATTCTGTAATTCTGTGATTCTGTCACCACATGGGGCGCCACATATGATGTAGAATGGAAGGCAAGAGCCAGGGAATGCCAATTTTTGGCATCACATAGGGCAGCACTGTAATTTGAGGCCCCAAGATCCGCCATTGCAACAGTACGTGCATCTTAAGCTAAACAGATAAGTTTATGTAAGGTCTCCAGATGTCTGTATAGGTTTCCACATGAAAACCACATCTACAGTCATACCTCATGTTATGTTTGCTTCATGATACCTTTTTTCAGGTTGCATCCCGCGGTGACCCGGAAGTACCGGAAAGGGTTACTTCCAGGTTTCACCGCTTGCGCATGCACATGCGCACAAGCACCAAATTGCGCCACGCACATGCACAGATACGGCGCTTCAGGTTGCGGGCTTTCATGTTGCGAACAGGCCTCCGGAACAGATCCCGTTCACAACCAGAGGTACCACTGTATATGAAATATGTTCAAATGCAGTCAGGGCAGTGAGGGCCTCAGACCATTATGCAACAGGACAGAGTCCTTACCCTTCTGAGCTCTATGTGTAAGTTTAGTGGCTCTCATTCACCACTTTTGTTAATCTTCTGCCGTTAATCCCTGTACTGCAGGAATATAATTTAACATCCACATCTGCAAATATCAAGGATTTCACCAAGACAAAACCCAATCTTAAATTCAGTTCTCCACATTTGTGCAGCAATTTGCAATTCTACAGGGTTAAAAAAATCCACATGGAAATTTTCTGTTTTCTGGAGCAAATCTCTCCACATAAACACAATTTTGGGTGCAGTTTAGCTGATTTACTTTGGGGGGGAGCAAGGATTCTTACACAATACAATCCATTTTGTATGTTATCTCTCTAATATATACCTTTTCATGCACAATTCCCCCAAGAGTTTCTTTTTTGTGCATATTGTTTCATTGGAGAACTGCATCGCAAAATTCAGAGAAAGGCAAATTTCAAAGGAGAGCTGTGTTTTGGTTTGCTCATTGGTTGAAGAATTGCAAATCAGATAGCTCCTCATTGGAATGCAAGCAAAAATTTATCCTCCATCTCTCCATCTGCTGCAATTACTTTTCTTTGTTATGCACCTCAGCTGTATGTTCTTGCAGATATTCTGTTACCTGGCTGGTAATTCTTACCTGCTCCCTACTTCCTTTGCACTAATAGCAAGAGAGATGTTGGCAAAGAGGGATTTCCTCCTACCAGCTGTCAATCATAATCCTATACCTTTGTACTGTTTTGAGGGTCTCACCACTTCTTAGGATTTTTCTTTAAAATATATTTTCATCTTCTACAAACTCTGGGGTTCTTCCAAATCTGGAGATTGCTCACTTTTTCTGTACAGGTGGTACCATTCTGAGCACACAGATAATGACACAGTTTGAATATCAGAAATAAAGCAAATAACTATTTTGCTTTTGTGTACCTTTAAAACACACACACACATAGCAATGGAGCAACTTATTTTCATTAAATATGATTATATTAATCATATTCAAAAGGGGGGGAAGAGGAAGAGCCAGGTAACTACCAACTGGTGGAGATTGACATCGATACTAGGGAAGGTTCTAGAACAGATAATTCAACAGTTGGTCTGTGAGCATTTAGAAGAGGATGCCGTGATTACTAAGGCCCAGCATGGCTTTCTCAAAAATAAGTCATGCCAGACCAATCTGGTTTCCATTTTTGATGGAATTACAAACTTGGTGGATCAGGGAAATGCTGTGGACACAGTGTATATTGATTTCAACAAGGCTTTTGACGAAGTCCCCCATGATAATCTCACAAGGAAGCTGGTATAATGTGGGTTAACTGCAAGGTGGGTTTGTAGCTGTTTGACTGACCGAACCCAAAGAGTAGTCATTTAATGGTTCCTCATCATCTTGGGAAAAAGTGACAAGTGGGGTGCCGCAGGGTTCTGTCCTGGGCCCATTGTTGTTTAACATCTTTATAAATGACTTAGATGAAAGAATTGAGGGGATGCTCATCAAATTTTCAGATGACACCAAAATGGGGGGGGGGGGTAGCTAATGCTGCAGAAGACAGAATTAGAGTTCAAATGAACTTAACAGATTGGAGAACTGGGCACAAGCTAACCAAATGAATTTTGATAGAGACAAATATAAGGTTCTGCACTTAGGCAGGAAGAACCAGATGCACAAATATAGGATGGGGGACACCTGGCTTGCTTGCGGTACATGTGAAAAGGATCTAGGGGTCTTGGTGGACCACAAGGTGGGTCTTGGTGAGTCAACAGTGTGATGCAGCAGCAAAAAAAGCTAATGCTATTCTAGGCTGTATCAACAGAAGTCTAGTGTCCAGATGAAGGGAAGTAATAGTACCATTCTATTTTGCCTGAGTCAGACCACACCTGGAATAATGTGCCCAATTCTGGGCACCGCAATTTAAGAAGGATGATGACAAGCTGGAACATGAGCAGAGGAAGGCAACCAAAGGTCTGGAAACTAAGCCTTATGAGGAACGGTTGAAGGAGCTGGGTATGTTTAGCCTGGAAAAGAGGAGACTGAGAGGAGATGTGATAGCCATCTTCAAAGATCTAAAGGGCTGCCACATGGAAGAGAAAACATGCTTGTCTTCTCCTGCTCTGAAGGGTAGGACTCGAACCAATGGCTTTAAGTTGCAAGAAAGGAGATTCTCACTGAACACTCATAAAAGCTTTCTGACAGTAAGAACTGTTTGACAGTG
>JAXCMG010000003.1:90124465-90139465 GCA_034642415.1 Podarcis siculus | reverse complement strand
ATTTCTCTATGCAATTTACTGAAGGCAGATCCTCACCCACCCACTCCCAAAAAATTCACTGCATGTATAATATCAGATGCTCTTTTATCTCTTGGTGTGTGATGTATCGGTTATAGGCAAATTATTAATCTCTGTTTTAATCAAACGGAAGGCAATCTGGCCATCTGACAGCTCATCATCCAGCAACAAGGATGAGTTCATTCCTTAGGATGGCTATGGCTGCTCTTATCACCTCGAAAGGCACAAGGTGGTTTATTCAATTACATATCAATGAAGTTGCTATGTTTCCAAATTTGCGACAATGAACATACAGTCAAGCAGGTGGACAGGGCAGGAAGGTGTTTGTTCTATATAATACTTAAAGAGTTTTATTTTGATTTCCACACGCTGCTTTTCTGTTAAAGGGGTGGGGGAATTAGCAGGAAGGTGATGGCTTAAAAAGTGGATTGGACAAATTCCTGGAGAAGAGAGACACTTATGGCTACTAGGCACGGTGGCTGTGCTCTGCCTACACAGCTGGAGGTGGCAAGGCTTCTGAATACCAGTTGCTAGAAACCACAAAAGTTGGAGGATGCCTTTGTGCTTGGGTCTTGCCTGAGGGTTTCCTGCAGGCATCTGGCTGGCCACTGTGAGAACAGGATACAGTGGTACCTCGGGTTAAGAACTTAATTCATTCTGGAGGTCCGTTCTTAACCTGAAACTGTTCTTAACCTGAAGCACCACTTTAGCTAATGGGGCCTCCCACTGCCACCGCGCCACCGCTGCATGATTTCTGTTCTCATCCTGAAGCAAAGTTCTTAACCCGAGGTGCAATTTCTGGGTTAGCGGAGTCTGTAACCTGAAGCGTCTGTAACCTGAAGCGTCTGTAACCCGAGGTACCACTGTACTGGACTCGATGGGCCATTGTCCCAATCCAGCTGGCTCGGGGTCCCTTCCAACTCTATAATTCCGTGATTCTATTAAAAAGGCTTCTAACCTTTCCCCGTGTTCATTGCAACAGCTGTACCATTGGGTGATGGACTGTTCTTTATCATTTCGGGAGTCCTGCCAAGCGCCCAGTTCTCCACCCTCAAAGGGCAATGGCTTTTCCCACCTGCCTTGCCCCATCCTTGAGTCCTAGGAGCCTTTCCCAGACCCTGACTTTGAGAAGAGCAGTAGCAGCAGCTGGGAAGAGAGGAGTTCAGGGATATATATTTTTAAAACATATTGTGTAAGTTGTGTGTCCTTGTTTCTCAATTTGATCCTTTTACATGGTTTTGTATGCTTTGCGGCATTTTGTGCATTGTGACTTGCCGTTATTTATATTGATTCCAGTTTAGTAATTCTTTATGGTCATTGATTAGTGCGAACTGTTTAATTATTATTTGCTGACATTTCATTTTACTGTTTACTATGATAGTCTAATAGATTAGAATATTGCTTTATTTTATATAAGTTATTGTGACTTTCTTATTCTGTCGCTGAGCTTTCTGTTCCACTGCCCTCAATGCCCGCCTCGTCATAGGGGGGGGGGGGTCAGGAATGCTTTCCAAGGACACTGAGTCTGTCTCTACCTTGGTGTTTCCTCTTCCTGCTGTTCCTCTTCCAGTATTCCCCAGCTTCTCTCCTCTGCAGCCTCTGAACGATGCCCTTCTGCAAACCACTGTTCTAAATCTATGCTGTCCTTCTGTCCTTGGGAAGGTTCAGGAGAAGGGGGGGTTGCACCCACCATTCCTCCTCAGTCCAAACCCTGACAAGACCTGGATGGAGGTAGAAGAAGAAGAAGAGTTTGGATTTGATATCCTGTCTTTCACTCCTCTTAAGGAGTCTCAAAGCGGCTCACAATCTCCTTTCCCTTCCTCCCCCACAACAAACACTCTGTAAGGTGAGTGAGGCTGAAAGACTTCAGAGAAGTGTGACTGGCCCAAGGTCACCCAGCAGTTTCATGTGGAGGAGCGGGGAATCGAACCCGGTTCACCAGATTACGAGTCCACTGCTCCTAACCATTATACCACGCTGGCTGACCTTTGGCCGAGAAATGTCACAAGTTTTTAGCTGGACCTTTTCATAACTACTACCCTTCAAACATATCAGATACTTCCCCAATACTTTATGACCACCACAGAACCCTATTTTAGCAACTAAGAGTGAGGTGAGTGAGGCTGAGAGACTTCAGAGAAGTGTGACTAGCCCAAGGTCACCCAGCAGCTGCAGGTGGAGGAGCGGGGAATCGAACCTGGTTCACCAGATTACGAGTCCACCGCTCTTAACCACTACACCACGCCGGCTCTCAAAAGCATACACACAATGCCTTGTTCTAAGGAACATAAGTCAGAGAAGCGATACCACCTTCTTCCTTTAATCTCTCCAAGAACGTTGACTGATCATCAGTTTTATGACGTTCCGGCACACTTGCCACTCATCCTTCAGGTTCTCTCAACTGGATGCAAGACCCTCCTCCAGTTGCGACACGAAATGTATTATTGTCATTAATGAAAAAGTTAATGGGGCATTTTCTTATATATCAATTTACATTTTACAATTCAAGTATACAAATGATATGTACAGCGGAGAGATGCTTCTCTCTCTCTCTCTCTCCCTTGCTCAAGGAAATAGTTTTTAATGTGTTTTATGGGCATCAAAATGTGGTGAATAATGACGGAGATGGAGGATGCAAAGACGATGACGGTTTGGGTGCCCCCCACCCCACTGTGATCAACAGCGCTTGGATAAAAAAGATCTGCAGTGAAGGAGGATGAAAAGTAAGAAATGGAGAGCAAAGGAGGACGCTCTGCTGTTCCAAACTGCACCACCACAGATTATCAGGAGGCCATTGCTAAAGACCCATTTGGCTGTTTCCCAAGGAATGCCACAACAAGCTCCTTCACACAACCCAGGAGCAATGCCAGCCCCCATCTATGCTTGTAGCAGAACAAGAGCTGGAAAGAATGAGAACTGGAGATTGTGGGGAGTTAACAAGAACTCCTAAAAGGTAAAGGGACCCCTGACCATTAGGCCCAGTCGTGACCGACTCTGGGGTTGTGGTGCTCATCTCACTTTATTGGCCGAGGGAGCCGGCGTACAGCTTCTGGGTCATGTGGCCAGCATGACTAAGCCGCTTCTGGCGAACCAGAGCAGCGCATGGAAACACCGTTTACCTTCCCGCCAGAGCGGTACCTATTTATCTACTTTGACGTGCTTTTGAACTGCTAGGTTGGCAGAAGCAGGGACCAAGCAACGGGAGCTCACCCTGTCGCGGGGATTCGAACCGCTGACCTTCTGATCGGCATGTCCTAGGCTCTGTGGTTTAACCCACAGTGCCACCTAGGCCATTGGAATTACCTGCCAAGGGTGATGAGTTGCAATTCTCTCTCCCACATGCTCATCCCAGGTGAAAGTCGATGCCACAGCGCCAAAAAAACTGACTGCATCTCTTAAGAATATAAGCAGAACCCCACTAGATCATCCCAAAAGGTACATCTAATCTATTATTATTATTATTATTATTATTATTATTATTATTATTATTATTATTCTACATTTGTTTATTTATACCCTGCCTTTTGCCTTGGGAGGGACTCAAGGAAACTTACAGATAAAAATAAAAACTAGGAAAAACAATCATTAAAAACAATCAAACATTGACAGAATTAAAAATATCTACATATATAAAATCTGTTAGAGCCAAACAAATAATTACAATAAAACAGCATGGCACCAGCCCTTTCATTAAAAGCAGTCCGTTCCCAGAAGCCTGTTGGCAGAAAGAGAGGAAGGAGGGAGGCAGTCTAAAGCCTGGGAGCAGCCACTGAGAAGGCCCTGTTTTTACAGCATCATGTTCTCACAGTGGCCTGCAGGAAACCCTCAAGGAGAACCCTAGAGCACCAGCGTTCTTCTTTCCTATAATTCACATTTGTTATTATTATTATTAAGTTTTTGCAAAAGCTCCACCATGTTGTGCAAAAAAGCAAAAACTCAACAAGTTTTGTGTCCGGATTTCCCCTTTTTGAAATATAGCAACCCTATTACTGAAGCTAAAAAAATATTAAAAGGTCCTTCAGGGTTAGTTTTTAGGCTTCTTTTAAAGACCTTTCCTCCCAGTTTCAATAGGCTTTTAAATCTGCAAGCTTTATATCTGCTCTTTTGACATTTTTCTAAATTCTGATGCAGCTAAAATTTCTCTGCTGTAGTTTGTTCAGTAAGATTACAGTAGAACGACCTATCATTTGCACCCTTTTAACTTCACACACCAGCAAAGCAGGTCTGATGACAGAGTTCTGTCATTATTTAATTTAGATGCCATTTAAACTCCTGCCACCAAGCTCTGCTTTCCTTTGGGCTACATCCGTGAGGCTGAGAGGGGAGGGTCTTGTCGTTTGGGCAGCCCAGGACCTCCAGATACACTGCCCAGGCCTGAGCCCTGGGGAGCTCACTTTGGTGTTGATAAAGCAGAGGTTTGACTTCACCTCTGGAGGTGCACTCCATTGTCTCTTGAGACAGACTGAGGCCAATGTAATGCACTGCAATTCAATTTGTATGCAAAAATGGCTGTTAAGCGGTTTACAAGTATAAAATCAATCCATTTTTTTAAAAAAAGAATCCACACAATAACATTAAAATGTGTTTAATTAAAGCATACAATAAAACATTTTAAAAACAACCCAACGAAAGAGTTTTTAAAATAAAACCACAAGTTCAGTTCAGGGGAATGCTTGCTTAAACCAGTTGTCTTCGGGAATTGGTGGAAGTGGGTGTCACCACCAAAAAGATCCTCTCTCAGAGAGCCACTAGTATTTCTTCTGAAGCAGGGAAGCACTCAACTATCTCTGATGAAAATGTCAATTGCTGGTGAAGCCCTCAGCCTTTGAGTGCTTCCAAACTGTCACTAGCTTCAAGTGGGATTCAATCACATAAGGGCAAATTCAGGTGGCACAGCTATCATGGGTTGGAAGGCCTTACACAACAAACCCACTTCATAAAATAAGACTTCATGTGATAAAGAATGTCAGCTAGTTGTTTATATCCTTGACATCTGATGGGAGGGCGTTCCACAGGGCGGGCACCACTTGTCAGGAGCTTGTCCTACTCTCAAGTAAGATCCTGGCAGAGACACATGCCCGACTGGCATGTTCCCTCCCTCCTGCTTTGAGCGTTCAGGAGCTTCAAAAGCTTTCTTCTGCCCGAACATCACAGTGACCGATGCCAACAGACATCGGCACACTTAGGGATCTGCAGAGTCTTCGCAGCTTGTGTAACAGACCTCAGCAACTCAGCATTTTGGCTAATCTACTTTATTTACATATAAACACACACGGAGCACTGCAACATGGCTCCCTCTCTCTCTAGCATCAGACAGCAAAGAGAATGAACAAAGGACAATAATTCCACTTCACAGAACACAGTAACACAAACATCCCGTCTCCGTCACTTCCCACTCTGTGGAGTCAAAACATACATTGTCATGTGATAGACAAAAATCCCATGACTGCAGACACGAGGAATGAATCCTCAACACCACTACGAAGAAGGCCCTCTGCCTGGTTCCCTGTAGCTTCACTCCTCGCAGGGAGTTAACCACCAGAAGGTCCTTGGAGCTGGACCTCAGGCTGAATGATGGGGGTGGAGACGCTCTTTCAGGTATACTGGGCCGAGGTTGTTTAGGGCTTTAAAGGTCAGAACCAACACTTTGAATTGTGCTCAGAAACGTACTGGGAACCAATGTAGGTCTTTCAGGACTGGTGTTATGTGGTCTTGGCGGCCACTCCTAGTCACCAACCAGTCTAGCTGCCGCATTCTGGATAAGTTATAGTTTCCAGGTCACCTTCAACGGTAGCTTCACATAGAGCGCATTGCAGTAGTCCAAAGCAGGATAATACTTGCTTGGACCCAGTGTCATCTAACCTCCCTGCACACAAACCATGAATTGTCAATAAATAGCCAAATGTTGTCTAATATCCCTGCAAACAAATCAGGGATATATGTTCAATTATCAGGTTATCTGGACATATCTCTGTGTCAGCTGCTATTGACAAATGAACACTAAAGCACATATTGAAACTGCATGACTTCCCCCAAAGTGTCCTGGGAAGTGTAGTTTGTTAAGGGTGTTGGAAACCAGAAGGGGGAAATGGAGTTCCCATGATTATTTGGGATAAGTCGTGTGTTTTAAATATCTGTTGACTATGCTTTAAATGCATTGTGTGGATCTGTCCTATGCTTCCCCACCTCACCTCACGGTTACACGGCATATTGCAAAACCCCTCAGCTTCCTCTCTTCCTAAATTGCCATTTTCATTTTATTTGAAATCAAAAGACCAAGCTCTGGCCTAGACTCTACAGGAGGATACCAAGGAGGAAATGAATTTCTCCCCCCACACACACACACCTCCATAACATGGAATAACAGCCACAAACGTGTGAAAATCGCAATGACAAGTTGGTATTATTTAGGTAGCCTGAAGTAATTAACCGGGATGCAGTAAAATAAGAACTTCCAACAGAAGCGCTGAAAATGGGACTTTTTTAAAAAAATCTGTTCAGTTCTTAAGTACAGCAATTTGGAGGCGGACATAGTTCTGTGATGGAAAATCTGCTTTGCATGAAAACCTGGAGAGTCACTGCCAGTCAGTGTAGAGGATACAGAACTAGGTGGACCAATGGTTTGTCATCATTATCATCATCATCATTATTATCATCATCATCATCATCATCATCATCATCTATTATTTATACCCCACCTATCTGGCTAGGTTTCCCCAGCCACTCTGGGCTGCTCCCAACTGAATATTAAAAACACAATAAAACGTCAGACATTAAAAACTTCCCTAAACAGTGTTGCCTTCAGATATCTTATAAAAAGTCATATAGATGTTTATTTCCTTGACATCTGATGGGAGGGCGTTCCATAGGGCGCCACTACCAAGAAGGCCCTCTGCCTGGTTCCCTATAACCTCACTTCTCACAATGAGGAAACTGCCAGAAGGCCCTCGGAGCTGGACATCAGTGTCCGGGCTGAACAATGGGGGTGGAGACGCTCCTTCAGGTATACTGGGCTGAGGCCGTTTAGGGCTTTAAAGGTCAGCACCAACACTTTGAATTGTGCTCAGAAACGTACTAGGTTTTTCAGGACCGGTGTTATTTGTTCTCGGCAGCCACTCCCAGTCACCAGTCTGGCTGCCACATTCTGGATTACTTGCAGTTTCCTCCATGGGGCATACCGGGAGAGGCGGTCCCGTAGGTACGAGGGTCCATAAATAGTAGCTGCAGCAACAGCAGCAGTAGTAGTATCCCACCCATCTGGCTGGGTTTCTGTAGCCACTCTGGGTGGCTTACAGTACATATAAAAACATAGTAATTTTTTTAAAAAAAAACCAAGAACTTCCCAATACAGGGAAATCCGTGGGTATAGGGTGGTACACAAATTTAATAAAAAAGAATAATAATTAAAATGTGACTTTTGAATTGAGTTGCTGGACAACCTCTGGATGCCGAGTCATTTGGGACTCATCCGGCTGAAGTTGAGAAATCATGCATTAAGCTACTTGAATCCATGCATTTGATCAAATGAACAGGTAAACTAAATATAGCCGCACCATAAAACACATTCATGGGCTCTTTGTATATTTAAGAGTTGTATTTTCAGTACTTTTAAGGAAAAGGTTCAGAATGACTACCAAAAAAATAAAATAAAACCATTTTCTGCTTAAGAGTTACTATAAAAATTTTAATAGTCACTTGAGAAAAGGCATGATGGTCCGATAAAGGAGACTCTGATGAAGCGTGAACTGATAGAATGATTTCCAGTAATGTGATCGTCATCATGGGACCATAAACGCCTTCCTCTTCCTGCTTGTTGTCCTCTCCTCTGTGTTCCACATGAGGGACTTAAGCAAGGTCTGGAGAGAGTTCTCGAGGATTAAGTCACGATCTATCAAGCAGTAACTGCTGCTTCACCAGATTGTAAGAGAACAGTCAAGGCAAGTGTGGAGAACCTGGGACCTTCCAGACAGGTGCGCTGCCTTGCCCCTGCAACAGAGGGGGCCCGGGGCATGCCAACATCACCGTGGCATGTGCATGAGTGATGTTGGCACACCCTGTGGCATGTTGACATCACTCACGCCCATCACAGGGGTGTGCCGATGTGTTGTGTGGACACCCTATGGCGAGTGCACATGATACGAGCGTGCCCCATGGTGTGCATGTGGTGCCACATAGAACTGGGGCACACATCTCCTTCATTGAAAATTTGTGAGTGCCTGGGCCCTCACAACCCCTCATGGATGGCACCCATGCTTCCAGAAGTTACAAGGAAAACCCTCATCTTCCCTGACCATTGCTTATGATGGACTACATTGATGTCTGAAGGTCCACAGGTTCTTCACATCGAGGTTCAGTAAGGTATCCAAGGCCCAAGTTGTCACTCCAATATTCCCACTACAAGCCACCTCGGAAAGATGAGATGAAGAGGGGTTGCAGGACAAAGCAGGTTGGTGAGGTGGGATTGTATACATGGATGGTATCATCTGAAGGTCCCTACAGTGACTTCCTGGAGAAGAGGAAGAAGAAGAGAAGAAGAGTTTGGATTTGATATCCCGCCTTTCACTCCCTTTAAGGAGTCTCAAAGCGGCTAACATTCTCCTTTCCCTTCCTCCCCCACAACAAGCACTCTGTGAGGTGAGTGGGGCTGAGAGACTTCAAAGAAGTGTGACTGGCCCAAGGTCACCCAGCAGCTGCATGTGGAGGAGCGGAGACGCGAACCCGGTTCCCCAGATTACGAGACTACCGCTCTTAACCACTACACCACACTGGCTCTCCCACACTGGAGAACATCTGAAGGTCCCTACAGTGACTTCCTGGAGAACATCTGAAGGCTCCTACAGTGACTTCCTGGAGAACTTCCTGGACTCCATATTGCTTTTCTCTCAAGTTCACTGTAGTTTTGTTTTGTCGCATTTTATTACCTTTACCCAATGCAATGCCTACAGAATTTTACGTTATGAAGAGTCTCAGAAATGCTATAAATAAATTTATGGCGGATGACCCTTCTGGGCTGCGATATTTGTAAGCGCTTGCACAGAAACAGAATAATAGTAAAAGAAAACAAACTCTGCAGCCCCCAACAAATTGGGGGAACCAGCCAAAACATTTTTAATTGGTTCCGTCAATTAAATGCTGTGACCCTAATTAATCATATGTGGCATATATGTACAGCTTTAGAATGTTTAAAGCTCTTACAACTTGCCTCATACTGAGTCAGATCATTGGTCTATCTAACTCAGTATTTTCTACGCTGCCTGGCAGTGGCTCTCTAAGTTTCAGGCAGGGGACATAGCAAACCCAGTTGGAAGTGCCAGGGATTTGTTAAGAATAGTAATTTAATTCACTGAAATTGTAAATGCTTGCATGCATTAATAAGTGCTTAAATTTGATTGGTTGGTAACTGAATTCTAGAGAGTTCTCTAGTAAAGGTAAAGGGTAAAGGACCCCTGGGTGGTTAAAGTTTTCTAGTAGCTCTCATGTGACTGGCTAACATTGGTCACATGGGAGGTATCTAGTGAAGGAGAGACTCCGTTTAATGTGAAGCAAGATGGCTGCATTTTAGATAATTTAGATAATGGAGATGTAAAAGATCTGGATTATTGTAAAAGATGCAGGAGCAAATAACTAACAAGGGGAGGAGGGAAGTGGTGTAGTGGTTAAGAGCAGTGGACTTGTAATCTGGTGAACCGGGTTCGCTTCCCCGCTCCTCCACATGCAGCTGCTGGGTGACCTTGGGCTAGTCACACTTCTCTGAAGTCTCTCAGCCTCACAGAGTGTTTGTTGTGGGGAAGGAAGGGAAAGGAGATTGTGAGCCGCTTTGAGACTCCTTTGGGTAGTGATAAAGCAGGATATCAAATCCAAATGCTTCTTTTCACCCAGCCCCCACTTGCTTGCCTCCTTACTTACAAGCAACTAATAATTCCACAGGGATGAGGCAGAGGAGGACAAAACCTGGTACTTTGGACTACAAATCCCATCAGCTCCAGCAAGCATGGTCCCAAACACGTGGGCCAGAGGGTACCTGGTTGCCAACAGCTGAACTGCACTCACTCTGTTATGTGCATGCATGTCACATCGAAGTAACGGCTCTGGTCCTTGTATAATGGTTGTTGAATAAGTATTGAGATACCCAATGCCAACAAATACCTGTTTATTGCACTGGCTCTTGTAAATACATATGCCTCGATTAAATCATGTCTAATTAACCACAGCTTCTTCTTCTTCTTTGGAATCTTGTTTTCATGTTGTATACAGTGGTACCTCGCAAGACGAATGCCTCGCAAGACGAAAAACTCGCAAGACGAAAGAGTTTTCAGTTTTTTTGAGTCGTTCCGCAAGACGAATTTCCCTATGGGCTTGCTTCGCAAGACAAAAACGTCTTGTGAGTTCTTGCGAGTTTGTTTCCTTTTTCTTAAAGCCGCTAAGCCATTAATAGCCGTGCTTCGCAAGACGAAAAAACCACAAGACGAAGAGACTCACAGAACGAATTAATTTCGTCTTGCGAGGCACCACTGTAATAATAATAATAATAATAATAATAATAATAATAATAATAATAATTTTTATTTATACCCCACCCTCCCCAGCCAAGGCCGGGCTCAGGGCAGCTAACAAGCAATAATAAAAACAAGTTGAATGAATACAACTTAAAAACAAGATTAAAATGCAACATTAAAATATTGAAACATTAAAATACTAAAATGCAGCCTCATCACAGGAGGAGAAAGAAAAAAGGAAGAGGGGGAGGGAATCAAATTGGCTCCAAGCTAAACGCCAGGGGGAACAACTCTGTCTTACAGGCCCTGCGGAAAGAAATCAGATCCTGCAGGGCCCTCATGAGACAGAGCGTTCTACCAGGCTGGAGCCAGTGTTGAAAAGGCCCTGGCTCTGCTTGAAGCTAATCTAACTTCCTTAGGGCCCGGGACCTCTAGGGTGTTGCTATTTATGGACCTTGAGGCTCTCTGTGGGGCGTACCAGGAGAGGCGGTCCCGTAGGTACGAGGGTCCTAGGCCGTGAAGGGCTTTAAAGGTCAAAACCAGCACCTTAAATCTGACCCTGTATTCCACCGGAAGCCAGTGCAGCTGGAAAAGCACTGGGTGAATATGCTCCCATGGTAGAGACCATATGTTGGATATGTGATTTTAAAACTGTAATTTGAAAAACCAAATTAATAAATTTAAAAGAGGGAGAGAGGGACTGTTGCCTTTGTCCCGTAAAGCATCTATCTGGCCAATGTTGGAAGCAGTATACTGGGCTGGCTGGACCTTTGGTCTGTTTGGAGAGCTCTTCCTTATGTTCTTAACCCTGAAGACCACCATAGGGAAGGCAGGTTAATTTTGCGGTGCATGCATGAACCCAGGTTTCACAAGTAACTTTGAGAACAATTAGGAGCTTAATAGTCTATATCAAGCTTAAGCAATGGATTTTAACCATCTTTCTTCATCACTGGCATGCCGTATCATTTATTATAGAAGCACACATATCCGTAAATAAGACATTTTTGAAAAATTATTATTACTGTACTGTGTTGGGTTCACAAAAGATGCAAATCAAACACAGCCCCAGTGGCGCATCCTTTAATGATCAACACGTTGACTAATCCCCACCCCCTGCTGATGACGAGTAGCATGTGTTTTTCGGAGAGATTATCTCAAAATATAATTTTGCTAGCAGAGCTGTCTAATTTTTCCTCCCAAAGCATTTAGTAATAAGGATGTCTAATAAAATATGGAAAAAATATTTAGAAAATGAACCATAATTTTAATATAATTTTAATTAATGGGAGTGCAATTGCGGCGGTTTAAATTACATTCCCAGTGGTGAGAGAGAGAAAGAAAGAAGGCTTTTAAAACCTCATTTGTAAGCCAAGATGGTGGCTTTAATGACTGGCAGGAAAGTTACTTCAACAGATTTCATGGGGCATGATCCAAAGATAATAGGTTTTCAGCCCAATGACAATCCAATTACAATGCCAATCAAAGCTAACTTCATGCACTCTAATTATCAGATTTAGCTGTCAGTTCAAATACAAACATAACACTTTTATTTAAATAAAAATTTAATTTAGGGGAGGGGGCGAAAGAAGCACAGAGATACACGGGTGATTTATTGAGACGGCAAGAGCAATCTTATTTCTCCAGTAATATAATAAAAATCAGTCTTCTATTAAGAAATGGGGGGGGGGGAGAGAAAGTTTCTCCCTCCCTTACTTTCCCCCCCTGTACGCAATATGGTGTATTATTCAGGAGTTAATTTAATCAGGGTTGGATAGGGATGGGGAAGAGCCGGAGTAGGGAAAGTCAGGAAACAGAACGGAACATGGCCACAGATATTTGAAAGCCCCAGAAGTAGGTTAAAGAGAGAGGAGAGAGGTTTATGTAAGAGGAAAAAAATTCCGCATGACTAAAATGACAAAATTTAATTAGTTTTTGGCAATAATCAGGGCAAGCGGTGAAGAAATGACAGCACACTTCTTAAAATAGGTACACATAATCGAGCCACGGTAACCCTGTGAGCAGAAAGGTAATTCCCAAATTGTGTGCAAAATCACACCATGGCGTATCAATGTTATAATGCCCAGTACATCCATGCCGATATATACAGTATATATCTCAGGGGTTGGACCACACTTGGAAAACTGTGTACAGTTTTGAATGCAGGAGATTGCTGGGCCAGGAATGAGCAACTAAACTGACTTTAGTTTAAAAGGATGGTGTGTGTCTGTGTATGTCTCTGTGTTAGAGAGAGAGACAGAGAGAGAGAGGTATTTCTCCCTCTCTCATCACACCAGAATGAATTTAGTTGACAGGATACTCAAGGCCATAGCTGTCAACGTTTCCCCCTTTTTTAAGGGAAATTCCCTTATTCTGAATAGGATTCCTCACAAGAAAAGGGAATAGTTGACAGCTGTGCTCAAGGCACACAAATATCTTTGGCTGATATTCAAACTTTAGATTTCCATTTAACATCTTCCTTCCTTCCTTCCTTCCTTCCTTCCTTCCTTCCTTCCTTCCTTCCTTCCTTCCTTCCTTCCTTCCTTCCTTCCCTTTCATTTATAACCAAATCCTTTGGCGCTCTCCATAACTCTGCAGGCAGCTGCCTGAACAACCACACCTCTGGTAATCCCGTTAGAAGATGTCCTAATGCAACAGTTTCCAAAAAACGTTGTCCCAGGAAGTGCGGGAGGCAGAGGAGCCAGCTGAGAAGCCAGCGTGAACCTGCTGTAGAAAAAGAAAAAGCAGAAAGGTTAAAAGCAAAAGTATACGCGACTTAGGTAGCCCAGAATGGTTTTAAGTTGTGGAATTCCTCCCGCACAGAGACACATCTGGCAACTTCATTAGGCAGTTTATGTCGGATGCACCAGAAGCACCTCATCACCCTGGCTGCTGACATCTAAGGAATATGTTTTTAGGATGCATCCCATTCTTGTGACTGAAGTCATAAAACTTTTTGATATTGTATTTTAAAGTGCTGTAACCCACCCTGAGACCTTATGGAGAAGGATGAGTAGCAAACTGGAAGAAGGAGGAAGAGAACAAGAGTAAGAGGAACCTGTCAATTATGTTGCAAGGCGAGCCCCCCCCCCCAGTGGAAATAAAGACACATGACACAATTATTAAGGTTAATGGGCTAAATAAGGCCATAACTTTATTGGTTACAGGTGATGAGCGGTATTGGCTTAGGCATCGGTCCTATCTGGTAGGCGGCAAAAGAGGGAGATCCCCGGCCGCGCCTGCCTTAAATAGGGCAGGCCACGCCCCTAGAGCCAGCTGATTGGCTGACCAGGGGGTGACATGGGCAGGGATTCCTCCAATTGCGCGGGGGCTGGGCTGTGATGCCCACAACCCCACCTCCTCTGCAAGGCAGAAGTGGCTTTCTTACAAGGGTGGCAACTCCTGCCTCCCCAATAATTTTAATGGGGGGGTGTTCCCCCATGTTCCCCCAAAAACCAAGTGTGGAGCTGAGAGTGTCATGGCTTCTGTAGCTGGCTCCTTCTCCTCCTGCTGCTGCCATGGAGGGGAAGGAAGGGAGAAGCAGCCCGCAGATTATGGCTGTGGCAAGAGAAGTCGCTGGTCACTGAAGCCTCACTGCCATTGCATTCAACCCCCTGGCTCCTCCCAATGTCCACACAAAACGTCAGGATGCTACGTGTGCAAAGTCACATGCAATGTTGGCCCCCTCAATCTCTCTCGCAACTTGGCACCTCTGTGTTCTTATGTTCTTAAGCTGTATATAAATCTCACCTACGTAGGTAGTAACTAACCGGTGTTAATCTCCAGTGACAACCCCATGCACTGCAACTGTGATACTGTATGCAATGGAATGTTCTGCAATTGCTGCTGTGTCTTTCTTTGGCGATCCCTCGTAGCTGAGTAAGATTGTCTTCCATGAATATGGTCTTAATGGTGCATCTGTAAGCGACTGTGGAGGCCAATTCTGGATCCACACATCCTTCCACAGTGAGGACATTGGTTTCCGGACGGGAGTTGATCACGGTGTGGATTTGCCAAGCGTGCCTTCCTCTTAGCACATTTCTCCCTTGCGTCCTGAGTTCGAGTGTCTTCAAAGCCCATGACACCTTTGGTAAAGGCTCTTCTCCAATTGGAGCGCTCGCAGGCCAGTGTTTCCCAATTGTTGGTGTTTATACTATATTTTTAAAGATTTGCCTTGAGAAAGTCTTTAAACCTCTTCCGGGTGTTTACTAACTTCTCACGAGCATCACTAACGTCAGCTCCCCACCTTGACCGTGACCTCCCCTTTTCCATGCTCTCTGCCAAAGCCAGACCAGTGCATCTCTCCTCATTAAACTCCCACTCCCCGTAAAAGAGAACATAATGAAAGATCAGCTGTTGCTCCTCCATTAGCTGAATTGCTTCCTATCTCTTTCTTTGGCAATCTGGCCCTCGCTTCACTATTTGTGGTCCTGAACCCAGGTCTCCCATTGCATCATCCAGGGTGCTGCATCACAAGGGTGCTCCTAGG
>JAXCMG010000003.1:90103249-90119465 GCA_034642415.1 Podarcis siculus | reverse complement strand
CACACACACACACACACACACACACCTGCAGCAGAGTTGAAACAGCTCTTGTTATACAGAATCAATAATGTATCCAAGGGGGGCGGGGGACTCACACCAGACCACCCACTGCTAAGCAACATGCAGATATTGTTACACTACAATGCCTCTTTTATATATTATCTGCGGAAAAGCGTTCCTGCTTTGTCGGAGTGATGGAACACACGATTCCCGTGGATGGAGTGTCCCATTCAAATGTAGCTCACATATTTTATTTTCCGGAGCTAAACAAACGCTGATAAACTGCTCCCTCGGCCATTTCATCAGAGCTTCAACTGCTCGCATTGGGTGGCACCATCATTTTCTCACACTCGATAGTCGCTCGATCAAACCCACATAAGGAGAAAACAAATTTATCTTCTCAACCTTTAGTTGTGAACTATGAGATACCCCGGTCCAAAGGACACTGAATAATTAGCCATTGCCCTCAGTGCTGGGAGGAAATCTGTCTCGTTGCTTAATGCTTCCTTCAAAATGATATCAGCCCCAATATTTTGTGGCAGGCCTTTCACCCTGGAGTGTACAGATTGCTCTGATATTGCTGTGTGTGTAGTAGGATATTCTGCACCCACTTGGCCATGCAGAACAAGCCTGCTGCATAAAGAGCCATTGTAAACATTATGCAGAATGAGGCGTACGGTTCTGGACTGCACTGCCTCTATAGCTCCTAGGGCCATTGTGAAACATGGGCCACTTATAAACTCCATCTCCAACTCCTCGAAAGATTCCATCAATGGTGTCTCTGAAAAAATTTACACATCACTTGGGAAGAGAGGCGAACAAATACCAGTGACTGGAAGAAGCAAGGATCACCAGTGTCGAAGCAATGATTCTTCAACATCATCTTCAATGGGCTAATCATGTTCTGCGGATGCCTAATTATCGTCTTCCAAAGCAACTACTCTATTCCCAACTTAAAAATGGAAAGCGTAATACAGGTGGTCAACAAGAGAGGTTTAAAGACTCTATCAAGGGAAATCTAAAGAAATGTAGTATAAACACCAACAATTGGGAAACACTGGCCTGAGAGTGCTCCAACTGGAGAACAGCCTTTACCAAAGGTGCCATGGGCTTTGAAGACACTTGAACTCAGGACGTAAGGGAGAAACGTGCTACGAGGAAGGCATGCTTGGCAAATCCACACTGGGATCAACTCCCACCCAGAAAACTATGTCCTCACTGTGGAAGGACGTGTGGATCCAGAACTGGCCTCCACAGTCACAGCCTCACTTTTAAGACCATATTCATGGAAGACAATCATACTTGGCCAAAGACGGCCGTACTATAGTTCCTAGGGCCATATTTTTGAAACCAGATCATAATAATGTAGGAGAAGACTCAGCTCCCCTCACCCATGTACCATCTTTGAAAGCCGTCTAAGCCAATGACCAACCCCACTCCCAAGTGGCAGTTCAAAATTGATAAATAAGGAGATGAGAGGAGCTCTGTTGAATCAGGCCCAAGGCTCATCTGTTCCTACAGGGCCCAGGCAGATGCCTTGAAGCGGGATCTGGGCACAACAACACTCTCCTCACTTGAATTCTCCCAGCAACTATCATTCAGCCTCGGACACATGAAAACTACCAGTTGATAGCTTCATCCTCCATGACCCTCCACCTTTATATCCACACAAATTGCAACTGCTGGTTTGGTCCTATAAAACCTTCAATGGCTCAGAACCGCCATACCTCAAGGACTGCCTCTGCATTCATCATCTGAGGGCCTTCTTCATGTGCATCCTCTATGTGCGGTCCAGAGGGTGACCACACAAGAATGGGCCTTTTCTGTACTGCCTCCCCATTTGTAGAATGCTCTCCCCAGGGAGGTTCATCTGCATCCTTCATTATATATATTTTAGGCACCAGGCGGAAATGTTCCTCTTCAACCAGGCCTTTGGCGGCTTAAAATTTTACAGCCTTTTAAATATGTCTGTGGGAAGGAGGGGATATTGTTTTGTTGTTTTGGTTTAATTGTATACTTGTTTTGTATTTTACTCTTTGAACTGCCCTGAGATCTTTTGATGAAGGGTGGTATATAAATTGAATAAATAAATTATTTTAAAGATTTTTGGGGGCAAATTCCATGGTACCAACAAAAGATTGGCAATATAAGTTTTTTGAAATGATTGAATTAGCAAAAATGACTGCAACAATTAGAATGCAATCTAATCAAAATCTCAAACAGGAATGGAAATGTGTGGAAGAATACATGACCAAAAGATGCTCCAACAAGAACTTATTGATAGGTATAGACTGATTTCACAAAGTTAAGTCAAGTTAAACTAAGCTAAGCAGATATATAAGATTAAATGTTTAATTATTAAGATACAAAATTAGAATCTCAATAATAAAGTTACAAAATAATAACAAGGAAGTCACGCACGGGTGGAGGGAAGACATAGGGAAAGAAATAAGAAATGGATAAATGTTGGTACATAATGAAATGTGAAAATGTAAATTTACGAATATAATGTATATGTATCAATATGTAAACATTCCATATATGTATTGCAACATTAATAATAAATAAATAAATAAATAAAGTGCAAAATCATCATCATCATCACAAACTGATGTGGAAATGTAGAGAACTGAACTTAAGTTGGGGGGGGGGTGAGAAATCAAGGGGAACCAAAAGTGTCAGATTTATCCATCCTTATTGCAGACCACTTAAAAAGTAGAGACATCACCTTGCCAGCAAAGGTCTGTATAGTAAAAGCTATGGTTTTCCCAGTAGTGATGTATGGAAGTGAGAGCTGGACCATAAAGAAGGCTGATTGCCGGAGAATTGATGTTTTTGAATTATGGTGCTGAAGGAGACTCTTGAGAGTCCCATGGACTGCAAGAAGATCAAACCTATCCATTCTGAAGGAAATCAGCCCTGAGCGCTCACTGGAAGGACAGATCCAGAAGCTGAGACTCCAAGACTTTGGCCACCTCACGAGAAGAGAAGACTCCCTGGAAAAGACCCTGAGGTTGGGAAAGATGGAGGGCACAAGGAGAAGGGGACGACAGAGGACGAGATGGTTGGACAGTGTTCTCGAAGCTACCAGCATGAGTTTGACCAAACTGCGGGAGGCAGTGGAAGACAGGAGTGCCTGGCATGCTCTGGTCCATGGAGTCACGAAGGGTCGGAAATGACTAAACGGCTAAACAACAACATTGCAGACCAGGCTGCTGGCCCCCAAGCTCAAGCTCTTTGAGTGATGCTTAGCCCCCTATGTCATGTTTACAAAACGAAAGAGGTCATGGGATGCTGACCAAGCCAGTTTCCTAGCACCCAATGAAAGTATAATAGAACAGTCCTCCTTAGGTATCCACAATGCAGCCTTAAAGGCTCTGGGATGCTTTGATTTTGACACAGCCCTTTTCGGCAAGTATCGAGGAAATATAGTTGGAACATCAGGCTGTGCATGATAATGCCAGGAGTCTTGTATGTTTGTACAGAAGCAGAAGGGGAAGATTTATGTACAGCAAGGAAGGGATGGCTGTAGCTTGCAAATGATACTGAGAAGCAACACAAGCACACACACAGAGAGAGAAACTGATTAGGAAGATTAGAGTTCAAGGCACACAGTGGTTGAGTCAGGCTAAAAAATAAGGAAGAGAATGATGATGATGATTCACTGAATTTATATACCGCCCTATATCTGGAGGTCTTCCTTCAGATGCACTTTCTGGAAGACATTTTAGGTGTATTTCATTTAGGTATCATAGTAAACAAGTGCCAAATAGGTGTGTTCTCCACAAATTAATCCAATTCTCTTTATAGGCCATCAAACCCCATGGGCATCTGTGGAAGCTACTTCTCAAACATGGGTATAGATTGTCTTAAAAAAGTACCTTCATGCAGGAAGAAGGCTATATATCTATCTATCTGTTTAGGGAAGCTTTTAATGTTTAATAGTTTATTGTATTTTAATATTCTGTTGGAAGCCGCCCAAAGCGGCTGGGGAAACCCAGCCAGATGGGTGGGGTATAAATAAATAAATTATTATTATTATTAAATGGCTGCTAGCCAGGAATGTTATTTCTGCCTCCACAGTTGGAGGCAGCAATGATTCTGAATACCAGTTGATGGTAGAGGGGAGAGTGCATTTGTATTTACCATACTTTCCTGGGTAATATACATGCCCCCATGTATTGGGACTCCAAATTGTTGAGCTGTTTTTTGGGGGGAGGTTGCCAAAAATCACTCATCCACAGGACCATCACGGCCGATCACACGCACATCGCCAACAGCAAACGCACATCGCCCGCCCAACTGCCACAGCTGGCAATAGCCTGCGGAACTTGCTGCAACAACCAATCGTCCACTGCTGCTGACAATCTCCAGCTCGCGGCAGCCACCAATCGCCCATTCAACCTCACCACTATCTATATATAAAGGTAAAGGGACCCCTGACTGTTAGGTCCAGTCACGGACGACTCTGGGGTTGCGGTGCTCATCTCACTTTATTGGCCGAGGGAGCCGGTGTACAGCTTCTGGGTCATGTAGCCAGCATGACTAAGCTGCTTCTGGCAAAACCAGAGCAGCACACGGAAACGCCGTTTACCTTCCCGCTGGAGCGGTACCTATTTATCTACTTGCACTTTGATATGCTTTCGAACTGCTAGGTTGGCAGGAGCTGGGACTGAACAATGGGAGCTCACCCCATCGCTGGGATTCGAACCGCCAACCTTCTGATCAGCAAGCCCTAGGCTCTGTGGTTTAACCCACAGCGCCACCCGCGTCCCATCTATATATAAGATGACCCTCATTTTTATGCTTCATTTTTCAAGGAATAAACCTAGTCTTATACATGGAAATATATTATATATCCTGCTTGCTGGTTTTCACAGACATCTGATTGGCCACTGTGGGACTAGATCTGCCTGATCCGACCAGTTCTTCTTATGTTCTTACCTTTGGTCTAAAATCTACAGCCCATCAGTTTCACATGGTGTTCTTCTCCTAGCACTGTAAGAGAGGAAAACAGGTTTTCTAAACAATGATGGATTCATTTACTTCTGCTTAGTTTTTGTTTTTTAAATGTATTTCCTGGGAGCTATCCAAAATACAGGTCTTCATATAACACAAGAGACAACGGGATGGGGTGCTGACCATTTTAGTTTTCTAGCGTTGGCCAGTGAAAATACAGAACTGTCCTCCTTAGCTACCCACAATGCATTCTTAAAGGTTCTGGGATGCTTTGATTTTGAAGAAGGAGAAGGAGGAGAAGTTTATTCTTCACTATTTTTCTAGAAAAAGAGGTGCCAGAACTCACAATGAACGCCTCCCTTCTTCTCTTATAATGGTGCCCACCTGTGAGGTGCCAGAACTGAGATTCTGTGAGTTCCAGCTAAAAAAACAAACCCTGATTTTATTATTTGTACGCCGCCCATCTGACTGGGCTTCCCATAATGGTGGTGATGGTTGTGGCATGTTCTTCTTAAAGTCCATGTTCTTGTTAAAACCTGTCCTATTGTCCATGGGAGAGCATCCTAGTCACCATAGGATGTTTCAATTCTCCCTCTCCAGGGACAAAAAGAGAGATGTCTGCCTTCAGAGAGGGAGATTCCATTTCATGACACCCTCACAGGAAATTCCCGTGGCCTTCAACATTACTGTCACATTACTGTTTGGTAACCTCACATTCAGGAAGGGCCATAACTCAATGGTAAAAAGGGTAAAGGGACCCCTGACAATTAGGTCCAGTCACAAACGACTCTGGGGTTGTGGCGTTCATCTCGCTTTATTGGCCGAGGGAGCCGGAGTACCGCTTCCAGGTCATGTGGCCAGTATGACTAAGCCGCTTCTGGCAAACCAGAGCAGTGCACGGAAACGCCGTTTACCTTCCCGCCAGAGTGGTACCTATTTATCTACTTGCACTTTGATGTGCTTTCAGACTGCTGGGTTGGCAGGAGCAGGAAGCGAGCAACGGGAGCTCACCCCATCGCAGGGATTCGAACCGCCGACCTCCTAATCAGCAAGCCCTAGGCTCTGTGGTTTAGACCACAGCGCCACCTGTGTCCCTCAATGGTACAGCAGCTATTTTGCATATAGATGCTCCCATACTTGACCCCAGGCATCTCGAGGTATGGTCTGGCAGTGTTCCCTGCCTGACATTCTGGAAAGGTGCTGCCAGTTGGTGCAGACAGTGGCAAGCTAGATGAATCAAAGCACATGACACAGTATAAGGCACCTCTTCATCCATCCACCCATCCAATCAAGCAAGAGGCAATACAGTGGTACCTCGGGTTACATACACTTCAGGTTACAGACTCCGCCAACCCAGAAATATTACCTTGGGTTAAGAACTTTGCTTCAGGATGAGAAGATAAATCACGCAGCAGTGGCACGGCGGCAGTGGGAGGCCCCATTAGCTAAAGTGGTGCTTCAGGTTAAGAACAGTTTTAGGTTAAGTATGAAACTCCAGAATGAATTAAGTTCTTAACCCGAGGTACCACTGCATCATGATTTTAGGATGCATCCCAGCAAAAAATATGCTGGCAGGGACAAGAAGAAGAAGAGGAGGAGTTTGGATTTGATATCCCGCTTTATCACTACCCGAAGGAGTCTCAAAGCGGCTAACATTCTCCTTTTCCCTTCCTCCCCCACAACAAACACTCTGTGAGGTGAGTGAGGCTGAGAGACTTCAGAGAAGTGTGACTAGCTCAAGATCACCCAGCAGCTGCATGTGGAGGAGCGGGGAAGCGAACCCGGTTCCCCAGTTTACGAGTCTACCGCTCTTAAACACTACACCACACTGGCTCTCAAGGAGCACGGGAAGTGAATAGTGAGACCTGGGGAGGGGAGGGGCCTGTGTGGAGACCCGAGGGCCGAATGGCAAGACCTGGAGGGCTATATTCATCCTTGGACCTGCAGTTCCCCATAATAAACCTTAAGAATAACTTCCCTCAACTTTCTGTGTGCTTGGGAAAGCTGGGGAGAAGAAGTGGCCGGGGTGAGTGGCGGGGAGAGAGAGGTATTTCCAACGTAAACCATGGGCATTCTGCTTTATGGCCTCGTTTACGCTTCATCATGAATCACCGGCTTTTAAATAAATAATTAAAGAGGAAATGGTAATACCATTGATCCGGACAGGGTTGATTTTTTTACCAGCTCCCACGCCCGCCGTGATGCCTTTCCCCCTCGTCGTCTGCCGCGCCAAGCAGATTCCACCTCCGTCTCCTCTCCTCCCCCCCACAAAACAGATTAAGCTTAATAAATATATTTATGAGAATTACTTTGTATAGTCCTTATGCAATCAGCCATGCTGTGTATGATAGCCCAAGACGATGGAAACCCATTGACTTTTCGTTGCAAATTAGTCTACCACCTAATCGGTGAACCCTGCTAAGCTTTTGAATTATGAGAAGAACTAGCAGCTCCTGTTAGAACACTCAAATGAATTATATCAATTCATAAACTTGTTCATGTCCAGATTTCATTAGCCACACATTAACAGCATTTTATGTTTATTACCGCTCTGACATAATCTATAAATAACTGAAATGCTAATCATAGTGTTCTGCTGGGCCTCATCATTTAATCATAAAGAGATACATTATTATAAACTATAATAGATAATAACAAGCCTGGGTCAACGGGCACATATTAAAAGATCACAATTATATCCTAAAAGGCTAGGCACCTCGTACATTTGGCAACACATAGGTCCATAGCTAATCACTTGCAAACGTTTCCCCTCTGACACACTTACAGTACAAGGTGACACAATTAGGCAATGCGCTTGTAAAACAGAGCAATCCTCGGGTATCAGAGTAAACAGAGAACAATTAATGGGGGTGGAGGGGGCTGCTGGAGGGAAGATTATAACATTTGCCATTGGCAAGTCTATTAGCACTTTATTGCCGGCTTATTTTGCAGTATTAAATGGTCCGAACTCGCGGCCAGGAAGGAAATCTATGTGGGCAGAGAAACAACAATAACACACGCCAATGTAAGCAAAGCTAGATCTATATTCTGAATGCTAATTCTGATTAATCCAGCAGCGTGAGCAGGCTTAACAATTTATGGAGCAAAGAGGGAATGAGGAGAGGTCTCTGCCCCAAAGGTTTTACAATCTAAAGTTCCATCTTTGGGGAAACGACAGAGGCAATGAAAGGATGGATGTGGAGAAATAAGAAGATAAGAATAGCCCACTGGATCCGGCCAATGGTCTATCTATTCCAGTATCCTGTTCCCACAGTGGCCAGCCAGATACAATTGCTAATACAGTGGTACCTCGGGTTAAGTACTTAATTCGTTCCGGAGGTCCGTTCTTAACCTGAAACTGTTCTTAACCTGAAGCACCACTTTAGCTAATGGGGCCTCCCGCTGCCGCTGCGCCACCGCTGCACGATTTCTGTTCTCATCCTGAAGCAAAGTTCTTAACCCAAGGTACTATTTCTGGGTTAGCGGAGTCTGTAACCTGAAGCGTATGTAACCTGAAGTGTCTGTAACCCCAGGTACCACTGTACAATGCATATGCCTTCCATGTGCATGCTTCTGTTTGTGTATGTGGGTGTGCACACACAATTTTAGATTTAGCACTGCACACTTCATTGCTTTCATATCCATCCTCTCTACCCAGAGAATCCAAGAGGTGGTCATTTTGTGAAGGAGCAAAGGATCTCTTAACTCTCCTCTTCGCCATGGTGGCTATGCCTCCACAGTCGGAGCCGGTAATATTGGTGGAAGCCGCAGGAGATGATCCTTAGAGACTTCTCGTTAGGGCATCTGATTGGCCACTGTGAGAACATGATGCTGGCCATACCCAGCAGGTGGTTCTTATATTATTTTCTCTTAGCACCTTACCAAACTATAAAGCCTAGGCTTCATTATAGGAAGTCTTGACAGTTAAACTCAACACCAGCTAATAGTGTAGGTACGCTAATGAAGTGCTTCAACCTAAAAGCCCTGCAAAGGGCATATTCCTGGCTGGATTGATAAACAAGGCGGCATATTATGGGAATTGTCAGAAGGACACCATGGCTGATCGTGGCTTCTGTATTCACATGGTGCTGTAGGAAAGTAAGGTGAGACAGTGACAATCATCACTGCCGCCATCTCAGCTGAAGAGACCAGGATAGTGAAGGTGGTGAGGCCCTGATAGCTGTAGGTTAGAGCAATAATCCGCCAACGAATTTGGGACGTGGAACTGCAATGAGCGAGATGAAGAAACACCCAGGAATAAAAGATAATGGGAGAGGATTTACCCCAGCAAATTATTTGTCTAAATTACAAATACCTAAATACAGACGGTCATTCACCCTCGATAGATTCAACGTGCTGCCATCTGCCTTATTGCAGGGCAGATTTGAGGGTAAACCATACGCGGTCTGCCCCTGTGGCTTGATGGAGGTAGAAACTGTCTCTCATGTCTTGTTACGCTGCCGTTTCTACCGGGATATAATCTCGGTATTTATTACCCCTGCTATGCAAAAATCTCCAATTGAATCTGAACTTCAATGTTTAAAATCCCTGGTAGAGGACAAGGATCCTGAGATCATGTTAAGGGTAGCCAAATTCTGTGTGATTGCCATAAAACCTAGGGAACAAGTTGTGCTACCATAATGATTAAGGTTTAAAATGATAATTTTAGGTTATAAGTTAATGACTAAGTTTTAATTTATATATATTTTAAACTGTTGCTATATCTGTATTGTCCCTGTTATACCTAATTGCAAATTCAAACATCAAAAAAACGAAGATCATGGCCACTGGGCCCATCACCTCCTGGCAAATAGAAGGGGAAGAAATGGAGGCAGTGAGAAATTTTGCTTTCTTGGGCTCCATGATCACTGCAGATGGTGACAGCAGCCACAAAATTAAAAGACGCCTGCTTCTTGGGAGAAAAGCAATGACAAACCTAGACAGCATCTTAAAAAGCAGAGACATCACCTTGTCAACAAAGGTCCATATAGTTAAAGCTATGGTTTTCCCAGTAGTGATGTGTGGAAGTGAGAGCTGGACCATAAAGAAGGCTGACCGCCAAAGAATTGATGCTTTTGAATTAGGGTGCTGGAGGAGACTCTTGAGAGTCCCATGGACTGCAAGAAGATCCAACCTATCCATTCTTAAGGAAATCAGCCCTGAGTGCTCATTGGAAGGACAGATCCTGAAGCTGAGGCTCCAATACTTTGGCCACCTCATGAGAAGAGACGGCTCCCTGGAAAAAATCCTGATGTTGGGAAAGGTGGAGGGCACAAGGAGAAGGGGTCGACAGAGCACGAGATGGTTGGACAGTGTTCTTGAAGCTACCAGCATGAGTTTGACCAAACTGCGGGAGGCCGTGGAAGACAGGAGGGCCTGGAGTGCTCTGGTCCATGGGGTCACAAAGAGTTGGACACGACTAAACGACTAAACAACAATCGTGTTTTATGACTTCCTTGATATTGTATGTGGGCTGGAATTGTGACCGAAATAATAAAATTCATTCATTCAGTGAAGGTGGTGGAATTTTCCCAACCATTGCTGGCTAGCCCCTGCTCTTTCCTGAGTAGAATGAATATCAGTTCACAGGAATCACCCATGTTTCATTCTGGGAGGGCAGCAATGGCAGACGTGGGGGTGGCTGTCAAGTTCTGTGGTCTCAGTCCTCCATCTTGCTCAGAGGCCTCACCAAGGAAGCTATTGCCCACCCCCCATCCCTAGACCATCCATGCTAGAGGGTAGGGCCTTGCTGGGCTATTCCTGCTGAGAGCACACCCCTTAAATTCGTCTCTCACTGTCCCCATGCCATAGGAGCCGGCAGTTACAGAATAAGGCAATGGCCCTTTAAAAGAACAGAGAGATGGTTTGGGGTATGAATAAAAAAATGATGGTGATGGTGATTAGCTGGGCTAAAAGCTGAAGGTGACAGAATAATAATAATAATTTATTATTTCTACCTTGCCCATCTGGCTGGGCTTCCCCAGCCACTCTGGGTGGCTTCCAACAAAATATTAAAATACAATAGTCTATTAAATATTAAAAGCTTCCCTAAACAGGGCTGCCTTCAGATGTCTTCTAAAAGTCTGGTAGTTGTTGTTCTCTTTGACATCTGGTGGGAGGGTGTTCCACAGGGCGGGTGCCACTACCGAGAAGGCCCTCTGCCTGGTTCCCTGTAACTTGGCTTCTCGCAGTGAGGGAACCTCCAGAAGGCCCTCAGTGCTGGACCTCAGTGTCCAGGCTGAATGAAGGGGGGGGAGATGCTCCTTCAGGTATACTGGACCAAGGCCGTTCCATGCCACCAAGGCCACCTGGGTCTCAAATGACAGCAAGGGAACCCCCAAGCTATCTAGCTGCTCCTTTTGAGGGAGTGTAAGCCCCCCCAAAAAGCAAGCAGTTTCCTATCCATCCAGCCTTTGTCATATCTGGATTAAGTTTATTGGCTCTTTGTAAGTCCATTACCAAGGCCAGGCACCAGTTCGGCACATTCGTTGTAGATGTAAATGAGAAACAGAGTTGTGTATAATCAGCATACTGCTGACAACACACTCCAAAACTGTGGATGACCCACTCAGCAGCTTCATATGTATATTAAACAACATGGGGGATAGAATTGAACACTGAGGGACCCCACAATGCTGTCCACCCCCAACTTGGGGATACCATGGTCAATGGTATCAAAAGACCAAGGAAGACTGAGAGGTCAAGGAAGATTAACAGGGATACATCACCCTTGTCCCTCTCCCAACAGAGGTCAACATATAAGGTGACCAGGGCAGTTTCTATGCCAGTAGAGGTGGTGGTGATCCCAGGAACATACCCCTCCAATTCAATGCTTTGCAGTGATGAGCTACCTTAGGGAATTGCAATGCATTGCCTTAATTTATTTTTCTCTTGTGTTTATTTTATATTTTACTTGTTTGATATTGTACAAAGAGCAGTATATAAATGGCAACAAGATATATAAAAACTCCTGCAAAGGCATTAAGAATCAAGGTGTATCTGAAAGTGACAAAACCATTAGAATTATCTGTGCAAAATGAAATGAAATGGTGTTCCCCAGTGCTAATTTTTATATATGATTTCTGTTTATCTCTGTGTATATGTATATAGATAGATATATACACAAACTCTGCTACCTTTTTGTACTTGAAAGATCCACTGCTTTCCTGTTTTTTTTAAAGGCGTTTTGGCCAACATTGCTCTCATCCATATGTTTTGACCTTGTCACAACCTAGCTGGTGCATTCCACAGACCTGATCTGCCTGAGATATTTAGCGTTCACCAGTGATGAGATCAGTTCCTTTGTATGCTATGCGTTAGCTGGGTTCCTTTTCTTTCTTTCTTTTACAGGATTGGTGAAATGAAATAAAAACCTGGTAAAAACTCCAGCCATTTCTACAAAGGCGCTTTCTAACAGCTGAAATGGGTAGGAAACGGGAAATGAGTCTGACCTGAGGACCAAGAATTAATTGCAGATTATTAGAATAAAAGTATTGGAGAGGGGGAATTAGCCACTCGTTTTGAAGCTCCTTGCCGAACGGCGGAGCTGAAATTGTACTTTGTCAAGGCGAGCTCTTGCACCTCGCAGCTCAGGGTGAGGCGATGGAGATAAAGAGAGAAATGTAAAACACTGTGGAAACCAACCTCTGGGGACTTAATATTCTGATCAGCTCACCTCCAAACATCTGGCTCTTAAATGTTCAAGCGCAAAAAACAAGAGAGCTAATGAAAGCAGTGCATATTATCTCTCCCATCAATGCACCTCACAAACACCTGCTAAAATTAAAACAAATTGAATCTTGATTGCTGATTAAGTACCCCCTTCTTTAGCGAGATATTCTGCCATTATTTGCCCCTGGCCCACAATGCGGAAGATGATGAAATAGGTAGCCGTGGGCTGGAGGAGCAGAGGTTGCGGAGAGGCGATGAAGATGGAGACAGAAACAGATCGACATTCAAGGTGGGAACCTCACGGAAAGTTATGACTAAGGAAGGGGTCCCTTGCTCAACTGACTGAAGGTCCAACCATCTCAGCTTTCTTTGTCCAACAGAGTGGGCAGCTAGCTCCCTAAGAATATAGGATGAGTTTGCTGGATCAGGCCAACACCCCATCTAGTCTAACATCCTGTTCTCACAGTGGCCAACCAGGGGCCTGTGGAAACCTGCGAGCAGAACCTGAGTCCAATAGAAGTCTTCCACCCCCTGTGGCTTCCAGCAACTATTGCTGCTTCCAACTCTTGAAGCAGAGCCTAGCTCTCATGGTTAATAGCCATCAATAGTTCTCTCCTCCAGGAATTTGTCTAATACACTTCTAAAGCCATCCATGTTGGTGCTCATTAGTGCTTCCTGCGTGTGCTGGGCCCGGGAGTAACCCAAGAAACATGCTCTAGGTCCGGTCCAGAATCCAAAGGTTCCGCTAGGAGTCAGTCTGACAGGGCCAGGGCAGGACACGAGGCAGGAAACCAGGCAAGGACAGGTACAGGATCTCAGGCAGGATCTGGCATACAGCAATGTTGCTCCCACAACCTGGGGTGGGGTCCGACAGCCTTTGATCTTTGTCGGGGTAACAGCCGGTCCTGATCCCCCGGCGACTCACCTCCCTGTTTCACCCGAAGCTGAGCACTCCTCCTGCGAGTACTCAGGTCTCTCTTTCTCTCAGACCCTAGTCTCTGCAGCTTGGGAGATGTCGGTGGGTTACTAGACCCAGGGACCGCCTCAGCCTCCTCTGACCAAACTGGTAGTGGAGCAGCTGTAAGTGATGGCCCAGCTGAAGGCAACAAGGTAATCCCTGCATCTGGATCCAGGGCAGGCTCAGGCCCCTGACTCGGCCCAGCTGGTGTTTGTTGCAGGGGCACCTGTGCAGACTGGGACTCTTTGGGATCAGGCCCCAGACTTGGTTCAGATGATGCCTAAGGCAAAGGATCCTGTGCAGACTGAGACTCCTCTGGTTCCGAGTCCGAGCCCGAGTCCCAGGCCATCACACTGTGGGAGTGAGTTCCATGGTTTAACTATGTGCTCTGTAAAAAAAGTACCGTATTTTATTTTATGTGTCCTGAATCATCCAATGCTCAGCTTTACGGATGTCCACAATTTCTAGTGTTATGTGGGAGGGAGAAACACTTTTCTCTGTATCCGTTTTCTCCACGCACATCAAACGCTCCTATCTTTCCCCCCTCTCTTACTTGGTTTTTCTCTAAACTAAAAAGTCCCAAATGTGTCAACCTTTCTACAGAATGAATTCACTCCACCACCTTGATCATTTTGGTTCACAAGAAAGGCACGAAGGTTCCCTTGTTGTTTGCCCTCAGTACCTAATATTTAGGTGGGAATCAGCCAGCCTTTTTGATCAACCAGCCTAGCATTGTTTAATCTGATGGGGGGCAGCTACAGACTTGGCCACAATAAGGAAATTTTGCCCATGGTATGACTATTTTCCACCTACCCTTTTCTGCTCTCTGGCACCCTATCTGCATAACCTAGCAATTCTAAAATATAGACACGCTTTACCCTCGCAAGATTGAATGTATCGCCCTCAGCTGTACTTGAGGGACAGTTCCAACAGATTCCACACGAAAAACGCTTATGTCCCTGTGGAGATGGCAGTACCGAATTGGTGGTGCATGCCCTTCTGTCTTGCCCCCTTTAGAAAGACTTGAGGAATGAGATTATCACCCCTCTTTTGTTGTCCATTCCAGGTCGCCCAACCACTGCCACAGTGCCCTCTCTCTTGGCAGATCAAGATGAGCAGGTGACAGCAAAGGTTGCAAGGATTTTAGCTGGGGCAATCAGAATAAGGTCCACAATTTGACTGTTGATTCAGGAGCCTAAAGTGTTTCTTATATAATCGATTTTTTATTTCTGTTCTTTGTATATCGCGTTCTTGTTTCGTTGCTATGGCCGAGGGCTGACGCAAATAAAGATTCATTCATTCATTCTCAGGCAGAGATCTTCCATGCACTTGATCCTTTTCACCAGAGATCTGAACCTGGGGCATTCCGTTGTTGCCTCACAGAGCCCTGAGCTGGATCAGATGAATGGAGGAGGGAAAAGGAATTTGTAGCTGTGACCAGAGCAGGCAGGCACTAGGCTTCTGCTATCCATTGGCCTCTTTCATTCACCTTTGCAGCTCAACTCTTTGTTTTAAAATATAGGTCCCAGGGCTGAATTGTTCATTAATTAGTCTGTGAGTATCTGCATTCACTCTATTTCTCTTATGTACCTGGGTGTGTTTATACAGTGGTACCTCAGGTTACATACGCTTCAGGTTACAGACGCTTCAGGTTACAGACGCTTCAGGTTACAGACTCCGCTAACCCAGAAATAGTACCTCGGGTTAAGAACTTTGCTGCAGGATGAGAACAGAATTCGTGTTCCAGTGGTGCGGTGGCAGCGGGAGGCCCCATTAGCTAAAGTGGTACCTCAAGTTAAGAACAGTTTCAGGTTAAGAACGGACCTCCAGAACGAATTAGGTTCTTAACCCAAGGTACCACTGTACTGATATTCATTTTAAAAATATCAAAGTGGTTTGCAACAGCAGTACAGTGGTACCTCGGGTTCCACTATATTGGGGAGCAATGGAGTTGAGTCACAGGCCCTAACCACTCACCCAGGGCTTGTAGTCCCATTTCAGGGATTGGACGAAATCGTGGTAAGCCCCTGGATTCCTTTAACGGAATTCCCTTCTGCACCACCATTGGAGGGGCAGGCCCAGCCTATCCTTACCCCTCCTCCAACCAATTTTTATAACCAATGCCTAACCGCAACCTTACAAGTTGTGACGAATTGCTATGTAGTAGGCAAAAACCAAATGGCACCAGCCAATCAGCCAAATGGACAAAATTCCTACCAGGCCCCTGCCCCAACGGCAGACGACCCCATGACAGGCATAGCAAGGTCAACCGGAACTCAGGGCAGGTGGGCGTTTGGGTGATCCAATGCACTCAGCGAAAGAGAAAGCAATAGGCTGAGTGCCCCAATATTTAAAGCCTTCGGTCCCACCCACCACATTGCAACATGCAATTCGCCCCAGCAACCCGGCCATCCAATCATTGCCCCAGGTCAGCCTTCTTTTAACCCTGCCTGGCAACAGAGGGATGGCTCGGCCGACCCCACCGCAACACGTGCTCTCATTTCAGGGAGAACACGCTATATATGAACACTCTTTCCCATTTAAACCTTGTACCTGCCAAATATGGCTTTACATAGAAGTATTCATAGAATCATAGAATAGAATCATAGAATCATAGAGTTGGAAGAG
>JAXCMG010000003.1:90065176-90098249 GCA_034642415.1 Podarcis siculus | reverse complement strand
AACATGGGCCAACCGATTGGATTAGGGTCTCCAAGATAAAGCAAGTCCCGTTCATGGAACCATCAGAAAGGTTGATGTGCAAAAGAATTTTCCTGAATGTTTACACCGCCCATAAATATAAATCAATTACTTATTATTTCATTAAACCGAAGATGGAAAGAACTCATTCCTGGCTCTTTCGGTTTGCCTCCTGGGGTCTTAGATAGCTTTCTCTGTCAAATTAAAAGGGAAGAAAAGATAAATAAACATGAGAAATTAAAATTGTCTAGGTGTGTTAAAAAATAAAGAGAGGAGGAGGAGGTGTGGTGGTGGGGGAGAGGTAGAAAATAGATAGGAATGATGTTCTGCAATTATTACCAGAGCTAAGAGAAACAAAATTACTTGATCATAAATTCAGGATAATCTGGTTTTCTTTATGAGTTTCCATTTTATTAATGAAAGGAAGGCAACACCTTAGTGTACCCGGATGAATTAAAATGACTATTTCAAGCAGACACCCTCCGTAGGGGTCTTTAATAGAATCTGCGAGCGATTCCGAAGCCAAATAATTTAGCTGTATTGAAGGCAATATTAATGCCTAACCTCTTCACATGCATCAGATCATCTGGAGACATTCCAGGAGTGCAGTGGACCTTTTCCTGCACTCTTTGATTGGCCCAGCCTGGAGACAAATCTGACCACCACCAATAATAATAATAATAATAATAATAATAATAATAATAATAATAATAGAATCATGTGACTAATTAAAAGCCCAAATGGAGATTTTTAACTTCCTTCCCCTGCCGAAAATTTAACCCGCTTACACCACTTTGAACATCAACACCCCCACACGTACACATGGAATTGACATTTGCAAAACAAATACCACAGAACTTCTGTTTGCATTCAACTCCTTAAAGGAGCTCCCTTGATCAGGCCCAGGAATACCTCTACTTAGTGCTATTATTGCTCCTATTATCATAAATCCTTTTTATTACTGAGCTCCAGCGCCTATCAGTTTTGGAAGCAAACAGGCTCATCCCCAAATAATGTATTTTATTTCTGTCTGCATGCAAAACGTTTCCAGACCACGCTTCTTTCATGCAGATTATCCTGCCGATATGCAATAGGCATGGATAAAATCAAACATGCCACAAACTCACTCGCTCACTCACGCACTCACTCACATTGAATTTAATGAATAAAATCATCATCATAAAAATTAGAGAAAACTAAAAAAAATCAGAGCAGACTTAGGGAACACTCCAAACCCGAGATCCACTGGGATGAGTGAATTAGGTTCCAACAGCTGATTCCTATGCTGCGCTAACCCCCATATTTCAGCTCAGGTGAGGCTCAGCCAACTGAGCCAAGAAGAGCAGATCTTATGCCAACATAAGCCATGAAAAATGGGTCTTCCGGGGAGCAGGAGAATCAAAACCAGGCCAGAGGGACTTGCTCTGGATCCTAACTCTGCTTAGCTGAATCAAATTCTTCTCTTTTCACTCTGCCAGGGTTGGACTATAGCTCAGCCGGCAGCAACACTGATCCTGAATGGAGTTTGGAACGGGGCGATATATGCTGGTTTACCTTGAACCTGCTTAAGTTCCTCCAGCTTGCTCTGTATTCACACTGCAGTCTTGGCCCAACTTCCCTGGGAGTCAGCCCCATTGAATTCAACAGGACTTACCTCTGAGCAGAGAAGGTTAGGACTGTGTGGCTAAATAGGAACTCAATAAAGTCTCAACAAATAACATGCCCTGAGGTGGCAGCAGTTGTGAAGTAGCTGTTGCTGCATACTTCGGGTGGGGGAATGGATGTTTTAAAATATGGTCTGTCTAATAATAATAATAATAATAATAATAATAATAATATATTTATACCTCGCCCATCTGGCTTGGTTTCCCCAGTCACTGGACGGCTCCCAACAGAACAACAACAACAACAATGTGATAAAACATCATTCATTAAAAACTTCCCTAATGTTTTCTAGAAGTCAGATAGTTGTTTATTTCCTTGACATCTGATGGGAGGGCGTTCCACAGGGTGGGTGCCACTACTGAGAAGGCCTTCTGCCTGCCTCCCTGTAACCTCACTTCTCTCAGTGATTTTATTGGGCAAAGTGGGGGATACCAAAAGGAGATAATAAAAAAAAATGTATGCAACAACAGCAGCTAGAATTATTTTAGCCCCCGAATGGAAACACCAAGAAATATCTACGAAAGAAGAGTGGCAGATGAAACTGATGGACTTTGCAGAACTGGCGAAGCTGACTGGAAAAATCCGAAACCAGCGTGATCAAGCATTCCAAAAAGACTGGAGCAAATTTATACAATATTTGAAGGACAACTGTAAACAATTAACAACACTAGCGGGATTGTAAGAAGACTTAATAAGGATTACTATTTTTACCTTTTTATATTTATTTAAGAATTGTGATGTTCTAAATGAGTGAAACGTAAATTGGAAAATGTACAAATGCGATGTTATAAAGATCAGTTTTGAAAACCAAGAAGGGGAGTCATTAAGCTCTTAAGAGCAAAAGAAGTAAAGTGGATAAATGAGGATGTGTTTAAATATTATAAAATGGAAACTTTATTTAAAAAATCATTATAAAAAATAAAAATAACATGGGGTGTTGCCACGTTTAAAATATATGGCGCGGATGTGGTCTTGAACTGATAACACGTTGTGGAACGGGATCCAGCCACTGTTTCGTTTTGCTGCGAAAATAAAACTGGACAGCCGAAGAACACATTGGGGTTATTGTTGTTTTACGTGCGAATAATGTAATAACATATAGTTTTGCCCTGAGTGACATTTAAGGTCATTTATACAAGTGTGTTGAATCCTGATAAGAGGTGATGAGTCCTTGGTCATTTCTAGATTGATGGTAGGAAGGAAGTAGGTAATGTGAGCCATGTTGGTTGGCAGGGTGGAGACTAAAGTATAAGATTCAAATGCCCAGCTGTTTGTTTTTTCCCCTGCCTACTAATTTGAATAACAAAAATAGCACATGCTAAAATGAATGCTCTAGGAGCTATGAGGAATAAGCTTTAAAACCCATTGAAACAGAGAAATGTTTCAGGAGCCATATGGGGAAGTGGGGGGGAGAGAACGGGAGACGAAGAGAAAACAGAGGAACATTTGATTTCCAGCTGAAGTTTCTGAGGGGATGATAAATCTGACATATGGAATTTCCTTCCAACGTTAAATGGGAATGGTTTTAATTACTTTTAATAGATTGATGTACGTGTCATTCCTCAAATTTGTTTAATAGATAGTGGTTTTATGCTCTCCTCTGTAGTCGGTTGCCTTTGTTTCACTCATTTGACAAGCCCCTTGGTCAGGACGGGCCCTTAGTAGTGCCATTTTATGGATTTGGAGACTGAGGCTCAGAAAGGGGAGGGTTGTGGAAAGCCAGTCAGTAGCCACATGACTCAGCTGGTCGTGCTGCCAGATTGATCCAAGTTTCCCATTGCTCTGTCAAAGCATTTGTGACAGGCAGTTTTTTTCATCCTACAATGTCACCCTCTCTGAAAAGCAGGACTGGATTTATTTCACAGAATCATAGAGTTAGAAGGGATCCTGTAAACCATCTATTCCAACACCTTGTAATGCAGGAATATGCAGCTGTCCCATACGGGGATCAAACCTGTACACTTGGCATTATCAGCACCGCACTCTAACCAACTGAGCTATCCATCCATTTGCATACTTATAGTTATAGATCACCTAGAAGCAAAAAGCTCGGGAGATGGTTAACAAAGAAGCCAGTATTGTAGTAGTAATAATAATAATAATAATAATGTATTTATACCCTGCCCTCCCCGGCCAGACCCATGCTCAGGGTGGCCAACACCAGTAAAATTACAGTAAAATCATAATGGGGGGGGGGGGACAATTTAAAATACAGGTTAAAATGCAATTTAAAATGCAGCCTCGTTTTAAAAGTAGTCCATAGATCAAAACCATAAGGGGAGGGAAATATAAGGGTCAGATAGTCCAAACCAAAGGCCAGGCGGAACAGCTTAACAGAACAGCTCTGTCTTGCAGGCCCTACAAAAAGATGTCAAGTCCTGCAGGGCCCTAGTCTCTTGTGACAGAGCGTTCCACCAAGTTGGGGCCTGTACTGAAAAGGCCCTGGTCCTAGTTGCGATCAGTCTAACCACCATGTGACCTGGGACCTCCAAAATGTTGTCATTTGTGGACCTTAAGGTCCTCTGTGGGGCATACCAGGAGAGGCGGTTCTGTAGGTACATGGGTCCTAGGCTACATAGGGCTTTAAAGATCAAAACCAGCACCTTAAACCTGACCCTGTACTCAACCAGGAGCCAGTGCAGTTGGTAAAGCACTGGATGAATGTGATCCTGCAGCAAGGACACCGTAAGGAGCCTCACCACGGCATTCTGCACCTGCTAGAGTTTCTGGGTCAGCTTCAAGGGCAGCCCCGCGTAGAGCGAGTTACAATGATCAAGCCCGGAGGTGACCGTTGCATGGATCACTGTGGCCAGATCAGGTATTGTAGACAATACCAAGGTAGATGAGCCAATGGGTTGACTCAAAATAAGGCAACTTCCTAAGATCCCAAAAGATCTGAGCACAGAAGGAAAGACAGAGCCCCGAGAAGGACCATAGTAGATCATCTACCTTGCATGCAGATGCTTCAACCCCCAGTTTCCTCAGCTAGGGTTGGGAATGAAACCCTGGTGAGCTGGTGCTGATCAATGTAGACAATAAAGGCCAATGGTCAATCAAGTCCAGTATCCTGTTCTCACAGTGACCAACCAGAAGCCTGTAAGAAATCCCCCAACAGACCCTGAGCACAAGAACACGCTTTTCCTCCTGCGGTTTCCAGCACGTGGCATCCAGAAGTATTACTGCCTCTGAGCATGGAGGCAAGAGCACCGCCATTGTGGCTAGTAGCCGCAATTCTGCCTGAAATTATCCAATCCTTTTAAAAAGCCCCCCTGTAGTATTTGCGTGCCGAGTTCCTGCCCACCCCCAGTGGAAATAATGACACATGACACAATTATTAAGGTTAATGGGCTAAATAAAGCCACAACTTTATTGGTTACAGGTGAAGAGTGGTATTGGCTTAGGCATTGGTCCTAACCAACTATATCCAGCTTCAGCCTGTCCGATTGAAGTCTGGGAAAGGTTAACCACCAGTAGGGGGTGTCCTGCTGATGCACATCAACTAGGAACTCCCCCGGGGTCACTGACTGGGGACGTGCCTTAGGCCCTCACCTCCCCTGGCTTCGGACAGGGCCACGCCCCCCGGAATCCTTTAATGGACTACCCTTCAGTATGTGGGGCAGGTGATGGCACTACCTCCCCTCTTCAATTACACAACTATACCAATGCCTAACCGCCAATACCAAGGAAGTTGTGACGATTTGCTACGAGGTAGGCGAAAACCAAGTGGCCGGTGCCAATTTGCCTAGTGGAAAAATTCCTACCAGGCCCCTCAATGGCGACCAACCAAGGTCCATAGCAAGGTCCAGGAACGAAAACCTTGTAGGGCAGGAGGGTGGGAAAAGCAGGAACAGCTGATGAGCGGCAAAGAGGGGGATCCCCAGCCACGTCCTGCCTTAAATAGGGCATGCCACACACCCTGAGCCAGCCGATTGGCTGGCCAGGGGGTGACACGGCCGGGAATCCCCCCAATCACGCGAGGGCTGGGCTCCAGCCACCGCGTGCGTGATGGGGCGGTGACGCCTGCAACCCCACCTCCTCCGTAGTGCGGAAGTGGCTTTTTTTTAAAAAAGCCCTCCTGTAGGAGGGTATGTGATGTTAACATATGTGAGAGTGCTGGAGGTGAACTAGTTAAACAGGTTGCCCAGACAGGACCCAGGGGGTGGAGTCAGAGGGACTATAAAACCAGCTCTGGGAGGGGCAAAGGGAGGAGTTTGTTGGGAGTTGGGTGGTTGGTTGGAATGGGAGTGAATTGGGCTAGAGGTTGTGGGTAGGTTGAGTTAGTGTAGCGAAATAAGGTGAGTCAGGAACAGTTAGGGGCTAGGCAGACAAGTAAATATCTGAGAGGTGGTTTAGTGAGTGAGAGCAGGTAGCGGAAGTTATAGGTCTGGATAGGCACCCCATGATTGTAATTGACTGATACTGTTTATGAAACCACATGCTTGTTAAACTGCAATAAATAGACAAAAGTTTGTTTCAATTTAACCCAGACTGGACTCAGTATTGTCCCAGGTAGGGCCTGGGTGGTGGCAGCGAGAAATAAAGTGGTGGCACAGGGATCAATAGACAGTGAAACGTCCGGGGACCCCGTGTGATCGCCACAGGGTGTTCCATAGTTTAACTACGTGCTGCGTGAAGACAATGCAGAGCTTGACAGAACAATGGGTCTGACTCTGTATAAGGCAGATTCCTGTGCTCCCAAGAAGGAAGGGAAAGGCTAGAAGAGGCAGGAATCCTGCCCAGATGGAACACAAGGACCTGAGCTGCCACTGTAGGTACAGGAGAGATCACCAAGCTTCAACGTTTGCCTCTCCAAGCTCAGGGACCGCCTGCCACTGATGACCCAAGCAAGTTTTGAGATGCAGGAATCACCTTTGACCCCCACGACTTCAGGGATCTTTGGGGAAATAACATTGCATGGCCACAAGGTACAACTTCAGAGCACCGAAATCGCCGCCACTTGCCAAGCAGGAGCAAGGCGACTCTTCTTCAGCTGTTCCTCTCATGAATAGTTATCACACAGGCATGTCCTCAAGCTAGTGCAAGCTGTCAGTGCAGCCAGGAATATGCAATATTTAAAAGAGAACTGAGAAATTTCAGACATGAAAAATAATTACCATCTTCTCTCTTCCTCCTCCTCCTCCTTTTTTTGCATTTGAGGGAAAATTCCAGGAATTAACACTGAATCATTAACTTTTTCTCTCTGTCGCTTATGACTGCAGCTCCCTTCCTTCGTGGGTTCATTTCTTGCCCGTCTGTTTCAAACTCACAAACTCTTGGAAGCTTTAGTTTAGTCCTAGCTCGATCCTATACATGCACACGCAGAACTAGGGCTGTAAGGAGGCAGCAATTTTTGTCCCGTTTTGTGTTCGTAGCAACTAGTGTCGTTTCAATTCCACTGCAGCTCAGCTTCTGCTAAAACCTATGCTATTTGGCTTGCTATCTGCTATGGCTGAAACTTACGGGTGGTATTTAATGCTAGTGATGCTCAGAGTAGACCCACTGAGGTTAATGGGCATGACTAACTTGGGTTCATTGATTTCAGTGGGTCTATTTTGAGAAGGATTTCATTGAACACCACCGTATGCCATGAACTGTTTAATTAATTTCAACACATTTCAGAAGAGGAGAAAACAGTGTAGCTATTGGCTTAAAGTTCACGGACTAAAAAACCACAGGTGAGTACCATTCATATTATGTTGCATGGTTTCCATTTCTGACCTCGGACAAATGTAAGACTTGTGGGAACTTATGGGGGACTGGATGACTAGATGACTCTTGGGGCCCCTTTGAACTCTACAGTTCTGTGATTCTATGATACTATAAATTGAATCTGGGCAAGTTAGGTAAACAAAATGGTGGGAATGAGCTCTGTTGCTCCAGCCCTTTGGAAAAGGACTGCAGCTCAGTGGTAGCATAACTGCTTTGCATGCCGAGGGTCCCAGGTCTAGTCCCGAACATCTCCAGGTGACTTCTGCCTGGAATCCCAAAGAATCACTATCTGTTGGTATGGACAATGCTGAGCTAGATGGACCAACAGTCCATCTTTAGTAGAAGAGGACTTCCTGTGTTCTTTGGGATGTCCTGTCAAAAGTTGAAGGCCATTGAAGTAGATGATCTACAGTAGGCTTCCTCAGACTCAGCCCTCCAGATGTTTTGAGACTACAATTCTCATCATCCCTGACCATTGGTCATGCTAGCTAGGGATCATGGGAGTTGTAGGCCAAAAACATCTGGAGGGCCAAGTTTGAGGAAGCCTGGTCTACAGTGCCCCTTCCATCCCTGTGATTCTTTAATCGATCCTTAGAGTTTTAAAACCATTAATTGATTCAACAAACATAGGAAGCATCTCAGCCCTGCAATTTACCCCAGTGTGTGTGTGTGTGTGTGTGTGTGTGTGTGTGTGTGTGTTTGTCTCCTTGTTCTACTGCTGCAACAGCCAACACTGTGGAAGAAAGACGTCTGCTACCATCAGCTTATTACTAGGGACTGCACATTGCTTTGAAACAGGTATTATGCTGATTAATAAATTACATTTTCAAATGAGGACGATGTTATCACCAAAACATCTCATGATTAATTTCTAATATGGAGCTTAGGGCCTTCACTTAAAAAATCACTTGAGCTCGCTGCACGTGCTCAGAGGTCGAGCACTTATACAACTCCGCCGAGAACCTCGCCACGCAGCCCCCTCCCCCCATATTGAAACAATAGTGGTAACCTGTTAATCCACCAGAACTTCCTAACCTCAATTACAGCTCTTGAGATGGAGGTGATTTTAAAAATTAGTATTTTCTCCCCTTTTCAATGAATAGGTCATTCTCCCAAGGAAACGCTGTTTCAGTGGCAAATTAGTAGCAATAATAATTAGAGGTGGCTTGATAATTAAAGCAAAGGATTTTCTATTATTATTATTCTTGAGGGGCGGTGGGGAGGAACTCTCCATATTCTTGACCAACCCTGGTGACGACCTCAGGTATTTTATGAGGCTCTGTTGGTAAGAAGGATGGAGGCCTTGATCCTGAGATCCTGAAAATACCTATCTCCCCCACATACCCAAGCTGACTCATGCCTGTGTGTTTATCTCATAAAGTTCCTACTCACAAGAGTCTACAAAATCATAGGGTGACATGCCATTCAAGTCCTACTCAGAGTAGATCCATTGAAGTTAATGAACTTATGTTCATTGAGTTCAGTAGGTCTACTCTGAGTAGGAATATATGGCACAGTTGCACCTGATGTACATCTATTAAAACTTCCATTTGCTTTAATACATTGAAATGAATTTTGACCGAGAGCCAAATTGTTTCACAATATATCACTTTTCTATAAGAGATGGAATGCTGCATCCATGCTAGCTCCTGGATCCAGTTCTGTCACTAGATGTGCAGGAGTCCCGTGATATATTATAGATTATTCCTTTGTTTCTTAAAAAAAACAAAGGTGTCCTGCATGAAAACCCCTGGATGTATCTGTACAGTTTGGCAGGCTTAATCCATACCAGAGGGGCACCTGTGTCTGCACATTTCATCCACTTTGTCCAGATAGTGGCAAGGTTATGGCCAATTCTAAATTCCCCATTATACTGAATGGGGTAACATAGAGCTATGTTTATACAGAGCAGCTCAGAATCTGGAGCACAAATCAGAGCAGAGAGAACACAAAGTGAGTCAAGAACAGATACGGGGTTTTTTTTTAATGCACCTCCCTCCCCCTTAGAAATCTATAGCATTGCACCATTAGGAACTTTCACTTGCTTGACTTGGGCTGGAGTGTATCTATTTTAAGAACAGGCCCTTTTAAACAACACATTTTTTTGCTTATTACTGTATTCCCAGCAATTACCTTACTACTGCACTTCTCAGGTTTCTTCAGTTCATTATAATGAATTTGTGCAATGTTTTCTTAAAGTAATGTGTTTTTATCCATTTCCCGAAAACACGCCACATAAAAACAACAATGAACGTATATTTTGGAGTATTTAAAAAAAACAACCAGTCACAACTCACAAATCTTTCCTGCCACAAGATGGCATCTCCTTATTTTTAACAGAAAACATGTAAATATTAATGTAATTGGAATAATTTTCTGCAGCCAAATCTATAAGGGGTTTCTTTCCTCTTTAGCAGGTGCAATTTCACTGATGTACCAACCAAGGTGATTGGTCTGAGGCTCCACATCGCTTCAGTATTATCAACACTGACCAGCAGTGACTGTCCAGGGTTTCAGCCAGGAGTGTCTCCCAGTCCTACCTGAAGATGCCAGGAATTTTATTCAATAAACACACAAGACATAACCGGTTGTACTTTTGAATAAATAAGGTATACTATTCATTGACGCGGGTGGCGCTGTGGGCAAAAGCCTCAGCGCCTAGGGCTTGCCGATCGAAAGGTCGGCGGTTCGAATCCCCGCGGCGGGGTGCGCTCCCGTTGCTCGGTCCCAGCGCCTGCCAACCTAGCAGTTCGAAAGCACCCCCGGGTGCAAGTAGATAAATAGGGACCGCTTACTGGCGGGAAGGTAAACGGCGTTTCCATGTGCTGCGCTGGCTCGCCAGATGCAGCTTTGTCACGCTGGCCACGTGACCCTGAAGTGTCTCCGGACAGCGCTGGCCCCCGGCCTCTTAAGTGAGATGGGCGCACAACCCTAGAGTCTCTCAAGACTGGCCCGTACGGGCAGGGGTACCTTTACCTTTACCTTATTCATTGTATCAAATGGTAGATTTTAACGGAAGTTTCATAAAGTTCCAACGAAAGAACAGAAGACCCAGTAGATCAGTTCATTCTCTAGTTAGTTCATGCATAAGGTCGATACATTTATAAGTATCTATTCCACCTGTCTGTTCATAGAGTCTAATAATCCACATGAAGGGTTGTTACAGTTCCAGTTCCACAGAATCCTTTCACAGAATCTAAGACAATGATTTCCGGAATATTAGCCTGAAAGGATTCCGTGGAACTGGAACTGGAACAACCCTTCATGTGGATTATTGGACTCTATGAACAGACAGGTGGAATAGACACTTATACATGTATGGACCTTATGCATGAAGGGCTGCCTTCAGATGTCTTCTTAAGGTGGTATAGTTACTTATCTCCTTGACATCTGCTGGGAGGGCATTCCACAGGGTGGGTGCAACTACCAAGAAGGCCCTCTGCCTGCTTCCCTGTAGCTTCACTTCTGGCAGTGAGGGAACCATCAGAAGGCCCTCAGAGCTGGACCTCAGTGTCCAGGCTGGGGGTGGAGATGCTCCTTCAGGTATACAGGGCTGAGGCAATTTAAGGCTTTAAAGGTCAGCACCAACACTTTGAATTATGATCAGAAACATAATGGGAGCCAATGCAAGTTTTTCAGGACTGGTGTTATATGGTCCTGGTGGCTACTCCCAATCACCAGTCTAGCAGCCACATTCTGGATTAGCTGTAGTTTCCGAGTCACCTTGAAAGGTAGCCCCTTCTGCACATGGCAGGCAGCACATTTGGTCCTAGAAACCAAAACCAGTATACCCACAATTCCTTGCATTGCCGGGGAATTGTGGGTTCCTCTGTGGCCCAAAAGGCAGAAGGGAAAATGTATGCAGAATAAGGGGAAGGAAAATGCCTCATTTAACTTTACATAACATCTATCAGCGGGAACTGGTTTCATATGCAGTGGCACCAAACTGAAGGCAGGCTGCTCATTTCCAGCTCTGAAATAAGAGGCCTTTTCATTCAGTCAACTAAGTGCTTCCCCTCCTTCCGTGAGTGGGAAGGAAACCTGTCAAACTGCTACCAGCCTCTCATCCTGGTTAAATCAGGGATTGTTCTTGCCATTATTATTTCTCTCCATTTTCCACTGGTGCACTGACATTGTCGTGATATTATCTTCCTCTTTTATCTATTCCAGATTTTATTGGGTGGCGGTGGTGGCGAGGGGGGACCTTAACCGATCAGAAAGTCACATAAAATCCCTGCACTATATTTCCATTACGTTAACCGTGAGGCATTCCCGCTGGGACGCAGGCAGCATTTCGCAGTCCCCCAGGAACAGTAAGATTCCATCTGTCGAGGCGCTGAGTGCTTTCAAGATGGCGTCTGTTGAAATTTCCAGTTCAACCCCTTGAGTGTAAATTTAAAAAGGGAGGAGGAGGGGCAGGCTCTGTGTTATTCAGTCCATGGGTCATGAAGCTTGTTGCTGCAGTTTCTCCTCACTCCATATTTTAAAAATTAAAAAAGGCCTGTCATTAATTATCTGCCTTTGCTGGTCTCCATAAGAACATAGGAAGATGCCTTCTGCTGAGTCAGATCAATGGCTCTTCTAGCTCAGGGCACTGAGCGGCAGCGGCTATCCAGGGTTTCAGACAGAAGGACATTCCCAGTCCTACTTGGAGATGCCAGTGCTTGAATCTAGAACCTTCTTCAGTCAAGGCAGATGTTCTACCACTAAGCTACAGCCTTTGCTTTTCATGGTCTGCTACCCCAGAGCTTTTGCCTCAGATTCATTTGGTGGGGCAGCCATACATCTGGGATTTTCTGGACATTGCTGGGATTTCAAAAGCCAAAGTGATGTCCAGGGAAATTTCCGGAAGGCGGTGGTTTGTCCTGGATCTTCAGCAAGTAAACCAAGAAATCATGTTCTTTTGGCGTTTGCGGGGGGCAGGGAGGTTCAACAATTTTAGGGTGTCCTGGTTTTTACTCTTTGAAATATGGCAACGCCACATTTGGGCCTCCTCATCTTCACAGAAATTGTTGCCCTTACGCAGTGAAGGCACACCCTCCAACATTTCTCTGATGAAAACAGGGATGTCGAAGAAGAAGGAGAAGGAGGAGAAGGAGAAGGAGAAGGGGAGGGGAGGGGGGAGGAGGAGGAGGAAGACTACCCCACCCATCTGACTAGGTTTCTCCAGCCACTCTGGGTGGCTTCCAACATATATATTTTTTTTTTTAAAGATTTTTATTCAAAATTTTCCAGAATACAATGAAAAAAGGAAAAAGAAACATACAGAAAAAAGAAACACATACAAACAACATATAAAACATATAACAAAACAAATATAGCATCTTGTTCCTAATCTTACTTTCTTAACCAATTGGACTTCCTCACATCCCCCGACCCTGCTTTCCAAATTTAAGAATTTCTAAACAGCAATTTGTTACCTTATCTCAAATACTTATTTATATTTTCCAATTATTATGTTTCCCAATCTACATTTACCTCCAGTAAAATTAAAACCTTCATTTTACACATAATGTTATTTAAAAAAAAACTTACACTCCAATTTCATAATAAACTCACAGTCTTTTTAACTAATTTACTTCAGCCACACTTATTTCCACTCTTTCACTTTCTTAACATTCATACAGTTTACAATATTTTTGTAAGTAGTCCTTGAATTTTTTCCAATCCTCTTCCGCTGCTTCTTCTCCCAGGTCCCGGATTCTGCCTGTCATTTCTGCCAGTTCCATATATTCAATCAGTTGCGTCTGCCAATCCTCCAGCGTGGGCAAATCTTGTGTTTTCCAATGTTTAGCAATGAGTATCCTTGCTGCCGTTGTTGCATACATAAAAAAAGTATAGTCTTTCTTTAACACCCTTTGGCCGGCAATGCCCAAAAGCAAGGCCTCTGGTTTCTTAGGAAAGGTATACTTAAATACCTTTTTCAACTCATTATATATCATCTCCCAGAAGGCCTTAACCCTAGGGCATGTCCACCAAAGGTGAAAAAACGTTCCTTCAGCTTCCTTACATTTCCAACATTTATTATCAGGCAGGTGGTATATCTTTGCGAGCTTGACTGGGGTTATGTACCATCTATATATCATTTTCATAATGTTTTCTCTCAAGGCATTACATGCCGTGAACTTCAAGCCAGTGGTCCATAACTTTTCCCAGTCAGCGAACATAATGTTATACCCGATATCTTGTGCCCATTTAATCATAGCTGATTTGACCGTTTCATCTTGTGTATTCCATTTTAGCAGCAGGTTGTACATTTTAGATAAAACCTTTACCTTAGGTTCTAACAATTCTGTTTCTAACTTCGATTTTTCCACCTGGAATCCTATCTTTTTGTCCAATTTAAAAACCTCTTTAATTTGGGCATAATGTAGCCAATCTCGCACTTTGTCTTTTATTTTTTCCGCACTCTGCAATCTCCAAGAGTCTCCATCTTTTTCTATTATTTCCCAATATCTCGGCCAATTGGCCTCCATATTGAGTCTTTTCGGGGCCTTTGCCTCCAATGGTGACAGCCACCTTGGCGTCTTATTCTCAAGTAGGTCTTTGTACCTTATCCAAACATTAAACAGTGCTCTTCTAACAATATGGTTCTTGAAAGCCTTATGACTTTTGACCTTGTCGTACCACAGGTATGCATGCCATCCAAAAGCATTATTAAAACCTTCCAAATCCAAAACATCAGTGTTTTCAAGAAGTAGCCAGTCTTTCAGCCAGCAAAATGCAGCTGATTCGTAATACAGCCTTAGGTCCGGCAGGGCAAACCCCCCTCTTTCTTTAGCATCCGTTAAAATCTTAAACTTAATTCTGGGCTTTTTGCCCTGCCAGATAAATTTCGAAATGTCTTTCTGCCACCTCTTGAAGCACTCCATTTTGTCCATAATTTGTAAAGTCTGAAACAAAAACAGCATTTTTGGCAATACATTCATCTTTATAACAGCAATTCGTCCCAACAAGGAAAGTTTCAATCTGGACCAACTTTCTAAGTCCCTTTTGATCTCTGACCAACATTTCTCATAGTTGTCTTTGAACAAATTCATATTTTTAGCTGTTATATTTACCCCTAGATATTTCACTCTTTTAACCACATTTAAACCTGTTTCCTTCTGAAACCTTTCCAATTCTAAGGCCGTCAAATTTTTTTCCAATACCTTAGTTTTCTGCTTATTTAATTTAAACCCTGCCACCCGACCAAACTCATGAATCAGTTGTAATGCTCTTTTCGTGCTAGATTCTGGCTCCTGCAATGTCAAAACTAGGTCATCTGCAAATGCTTTAAGCTTATACTGTTTGGCTCCGACCTGAATTCCTTCCACCAACTGGTCCCCCCGGATCATGTTCAAAAGCACCTCCAGGACCGAAATAAACAGCAAAGGGGAAATAGGGCAACCTTGTCGTGTTCCTTTCTCAATTTTAAACTCCTCTGTCACCACATTGTTAACTATCAGTTTCGCCTTTTGTTCTGAATAGATAGCTTCTATGCCATTTTCAAACCCCCGTCCCACTCCCATCTCCTCCAAATTTTTCTTCATAAACTTCCATGAAATATTGTCAAAGGCCTTCTCCGCGTCTATAAATATCAAAACAGCTTTTGTATTGATCTTTGTTTGCAAAAGTTCCAAAATATCTATTATATTCCTTGTGTTAGTAAACAATTGTCTACCTGGGAGAAAGCCTGCCTGGTCCTTGTGAATCACCTCATTTAAGACCTTTTTAAATCTACTTGCCAGAATGTCAGCAAAAATTTTGTAATCCACATTTAGGAGGGAAATGGGGCGGTAGTTCTTGAGCTGTGTCTTTTCAGTCTCAGATTTAGGAATCAATGTGATGAACGCTTCTTTCCACGATTCTGGTGCTTTTTTCCCTTCCATAATTTCATTACATACCTCCATTAGAGGGTGTATCAAATAATCTTTCAGTGTTTTGTAGTATTTGGAGGTAAGGCCATCTGGTCCTGGAGATTTGCCCAATTGCATATTCTGAATGGCTCCTTCGATCTCAAGTTGAGTTATTTTATGATTAAGAATTGTCCTGTTGCTTTGTGATAGTTTAGAGAGACCATGACTTCTCAGAAATTGACTTATCTCCTTCTCACTCTGTGGCCCTTGAGTATACAGTTGTTTAAAGTATCTCTGGAAGCATTTTCTAATCTCAGCCGGATCTTGTATGTTTTTTCCCTCAATCTCAAGATTTGTGACGGTGTTCATTTTCTGTCTTTTTTTCAACTGCCATGCCAGCAGTTTACCACATTTATTTGCCGATTCGAATGACTTCTGTCTCATTTGTCTAATTTTCCATTCTATTTCCTGATTCATCAGTGTAGAATATTGACCTTGATAAAGTTTTATTTCTCTCAATATCTCCCGCGATTTCGGTTTTGATCTTAACTTTTTCTCACAGTCTTTGATTTTCTCCAAGATCCTATCTTTTTTCTCGTTTTGCTGTCTTTTCTTTATCGTATTTTGTTGTATCAGAAACCCTCTCATGACAGCTTTACTTGCGTCCCAGATTACTCTTTTTTCCGTTGTAGCATTCAAGTTTATTGCAAAATAGTCCTTCAAAGATTTTTGGGCCTTCTTAACAATCTCATGGTCTCTAAATAGGTTGTCATTCATTCTCCATCTAAAGGAGCCAGTTGGCGTTAATCTCATATCCATCCTTACTGCATTATGGTCGGAGCATGTCTTTGGGCAGATTTCCACCTTTCTTATCTTAGGTGCCAGTCCTCTAGCTGTCCATATTTGGTCGATTCTTGTCCATGTCAATTGGGCTTCAGAGAAAAAGGTTCCCTCTCTTTCTAGGGGATTCTTTGTCCTCCAGATGTCAATCAAGTCCATATTGTCCGTTAATTCAAAAAAAGTCTTAGGTAGTCTGCCATCCTTTATCAAATTTTGATTGTGAGATTTATCCATGTTGGTTGATACCACTCCATTCATATCTCCCATCATAATGATGTTGTTGTAATCCATATAATCCAATAGTGTCTCATGCAAATTCTTGTAGAATTCCGATTTCCCCTCGTTCGGTGCATAAACTCCTAATATTAAAAACTTTTCACCTTGTGTTTGAATTTCAATTGCCAGAATTCTTCCCTGCTCATCTTTAAATAGCAGCTTTGGTGCTAGATTCTCCTTTGCGTAAATCACCACTCCTCTTTTTTTAACTCGGTCCGATGAAATAAATTCTTGACCTAATCTCTTATTTATTAACACCTTTCTGTGGAGTCTGGTCACATGTGTTTCTTGCAGGCAAATAATGTCTAATTGTTCTTTCCTCAAAATATGAAATATTCTCTTCCTTTTTTCCGGGGAATTGCAACCGTTAATGTTCCAGCTGAGAAGTTGCAGAGACATCTTGGGAAAATATGTTATCCTTTTGCAGGTGGTGGTGGTACTTTCTTCTCCTTCTCTTGATCCTGTGGTCCCACAGGTGTTGGTTCAGGCGGTGGCCCAACTCCCAGAGGTCTATCTATCCCTTTCTGAAGATCCTCTCCATATATAGTCAGAAACTTATCTTTGTCTTCGGCTGTTTTAATTCTCACTTTCTTCCCTCTGAATGAGAATGACACTCCCTGAGGAAATTCCCACCTGTAGGGGATGACGTTGCTCCTCAAAAGTCTTGTTAGATCTGTGTAGGTGGATCTGAGATCCAGTAGTTGTTTTGGGATGTCTCTAAAGATCTCCACTCTTTTCTCCTGGATTACAATTGACTTTTCGTAGTGTAGGCCCAAAATTTTATCCCTTTCCTCCTTAGATCTCAGTATGATCAAACAGTCTCTGGGCCTATCCTTCCTTGTTATTTTTCCAAGTCTGAAAGCTGTCAAAATTTTAAAGTCCTTTTCTGCTTCCAAATTCCAGAACTTGGAGAATTCAGTTGTCAAAAATCCAATCAGGTTACCTTGCTCTGATTCTGGGATCGACCTCAATCTCAAGTTATTTTCCCGATTTCGTAGTTCTAACATCGATAAATAAGCCTGGTGTTCGTCAATCTGCTTGTGCATAGGGGTTACCTCTTTCTGCAGAGCTTCACATTTTTGGTTAGCTTCTTGTGCTAATTTACGATTTTCCAGAGTGGCTTCCGATAACTTCCCAATTTGCTGTGCATTCTGAACCACTTGTTCCGTCAATTTGTTTAAGCTGGCTGTATTTTGGTCAATCTTAGCCGATTGAACATCCACTTTTTTATCCAAAGCTTCCAATTTTTCCAATATTTTATCTAACACAGATTTGGAATCTCCTGCCATGCCTTCCAGCACGTCTTGTTCAGGGCCTTCTTTTTTTTCTATGTCCAAAGCAAGAGGGGCAAGTACTTTGCCCTCTGAGTCCAGCACAGCAGGAACAGATGATCTTCGCGGCTGTGCCGATAAATTCAAAGTTGTTTGTTTTGCTTTCGCTTTAGCCGCTCTTGTCTTTCCAGCACCACTCATTCCAAACCCCTTCCAAAAGCCAAGGTCAGATTGTATAGAGTCCCATGGGAATCTTCAGCAGAAAGAGTAAACAATAAAGTCCAATAGTAAATAGCAGATGTACAAAGTCACGTCCCAGTATGTATCCACTCTCCTCTAGAGGGAGCCCAACAAAATTAATGAGGGAAGAAAGCAAGCTTAAAAAAAAAAAAACAATGTCCAGCCTGCCTCCATTTTCTGGAGGAACCTCAGTTTCTAAACTCCTGCAGAGTTGGTCTTAGGCAAATATAAAACAAAGTCTCAAAGAAGTGTGAGAGCAGCTCCAATGTAACAGTTCCAATTCCAATTAGGTTTAAAGTAACCAAGTTCAGATTCTAAGTATCCACAGTAACTAAAGTTGCAATCTGACAGTTCTCTGTCACAGGCAGTCCCCTGCCTGGGCTCTATAACAAATTTGTAATCCACAGGGAGAGTTGAGATAAAGTCCATAAAAACAAAACAATACGCCAGAAAAAAAAGAAAGATCCTCCGGATATGGAAATAGTTGCAAAGAGAAAGAGTCAGTTAAAAGAGTCAGTTGTTTAAAAGGATCAAAGGCTTCAGACTTGAAAAATTTTTGCTTTAACTCTCAAGCAGCACGGGAGACGGACTTCCTGTTAAAATCTCCCGCTTTCAATCAAATTACAGCTTAAATTTAGTCCCAATTTTCCTTTCCGTTTCTTTACTCACGGGTTGTTGCTTTTATAGTCGAATTTGTCCAGGAAAAAAGGTCGGCGCTCATCGACAGCAGCTGTGCGGCTTCGCTCCGCTGGAATGCCGATCAACCCACAGCACCGCGCTCCCGTCCTCGTCTCCGGAGCCCCTTACGGGGTTCTTTTGACGATTTTGGGGGCGCTTTTGGTGCCCGCCGGGTCCCAAGACCACAGGCTACAGCTGCCTGTGGCTTTCCAGAGTGGGTCTCCGCTTTGCCGTAGCGGACGACCCGTTTCCGCGGAGCTTCCTCTCCCGTACTAGAAGAGGTCCGCCATTGCCGTTTCGCGCCGCCTCCGGAAGCGGCTTCCAACATATATAAACACATAATAAAGCATTAAACATTTAATGTTCAGGTGTCTTCTAAAGGTTGTATAGTTACTTATCTCCTTGGCTCAGGGGTTGCATACCATAACCACCAACATTTCTCCAGTGAAAATAGGGGTGTCCTAAGGAAAAGTGGGGCATCCCAAATCAAAGACCAGGATGGCTTTTGTAAATCTGGGACTTTTCCTGGAAATAGAGACTCTTGGAGGCTCTGTGAAGAACCTTACATGCAAGAATCTTGGTAAAACAAATCATATTCTAAAATTCACTTAGGCTTTCCCTTATTTGTGACTCTGCCTGGAGACAGTCATTCAAGTCGTGTATCCATAGCAGTCACCATGGGAGGAATGACCACCGGGAGGAGCACAGAGAGAAGAAAAACCATGGTGCTTCTGCAGCAGCACAAGCAGACACCTCCACCTGCCCCAGATGCAGCAAAACATGTCTCTCCTGTATCGCTCTCTGAAGCTACAGCATTCCAAAAGCTTGACCTCACCCCCAAAGGTAGATTCCTCCATTGTCTCCTGAAACAGACAGATGCTAAGTAGTGCCATGTTCTATGTGTGTATGGCTCTCAGGGGGACAAAAAGTATCGTGTGGATGTGACCTTAGTCTTTAAGGTGCCCAGAGATTTTTCTGCCGAAAGACCATCAAACCTACACTTCCAAAATCAGTGTTAAGGTAAAGGGACCCCTGACCATTAGGTCCAGTCATGACTGACTCTGGGTTGCGGCGCTCATCTCGCTTTATTGGCCGAGGAAGCCGGCGTACAGCTTCCAGGTCATGTGGCCAGCATGACTAAGCCACTTCTGGCGAACCAGAGCAGCGCACGGAAACGCCATTCACTTTCCCGCCGGAGTGGTACCTATTTATCTACTTGCACTTTGACGTGCTTTTGAACTGCTAGGTTGGCAGGAGCAGGGACTGAGCGATGGGAGCTCACCCCGTCGCAGGGATTCAAACTGCCGACCTTCTGATCAGCAAGCCCTAGGCTCTGTGGTTTAACCCACAGCACCACCCGCCTACCTTCAAAATCAGTGTTAGGTCATTTAAAATTTATATCTAAGGACACACTCATACAAATCTCATATATATTGGCTTCTGATCATCACTGTGCCTTTCGTATCCATTGATCTCCAGGGCGATATTAATTGCTGTCACTTCATGCCTTTCATAAATGAAGAGTGGCAATGTAGATGTGGAACTATTTTCCATTTTCATGTCCCCGCTCCCCTCTCAGTACGATCCATCCAAATATATATTTTTAAGTTGCAATCCTGCCCATACGTATCTGGAAGCAATCCCCATCAAACTCAGCAAGATTTACTTCCATTTTAAAATTCCATCCATTTTGTTGACAGATTAATCAACTGTGACTTCAGTTGATTAACCAATGGCGGAAACCATGTTAATTAAGGTGGGCCAATTTGAACCAATAGCTCAAAAAAGGCACCTCGGTGGAAGGCTTGGGAATATGTGCATTTATTCAAATATAATCAATTACCCAATTCATTGGTTCAAAGGGAAATGATTAGATTGATCTAACTGATCAGCAGCCTTATTAAGCACTCCCACTGATTGCAGCTCCCATTGATTTTACTAGGAAATAGTTAAGCATGTGCTTAACTCTTCCACTGAAATCAACGGGACTTAAAGGTTTTTGTGTGATGCCTGCCATATTTTTCATATGCCAGTCTATCATTCTAATTAATAAATGTAGCAAGCTGCACACATCTCCTTATAGGTTACTTCTAATTTCTTTTAATTCATCAATGGAAAAAACAATCCTGCAAAGAGTAATTAATTTAATTTCTTCTGAGAGTGAGTCGTTGCTAGATATGTTTAAAAAAAAATTCCAACAATGAGTCTTGAGAAACAGCTGCAGCCATGCAAAATTTTTATAGGTTTAATTGAACATCTGTGCACTTTAATTGATTAATTTGAATAGATCAAGGGGAAAAAATAAAGCAACTGTAGGTAATGTGAATTTAACAAAACAATTTTAATTTTTGGAGCACTCAGCTAAATCAATTTCTTTTCCTAGCCATTAATAAACAAAGCGACAAATTGCAGACAACAAATAATACTTATCTTGATGTAATTTGCAAAATATCCTAAGTAGCCTAATCCATTGGCTGCTTATGTTGGATCACTTAAGTCGATTTAGGATGTAATCTGAAATCCATCCACTTAGAGGACGCCACTGAAATAAATGGCACTTACTTCCAGTTAAACATGGTCAGGATCAAGGCACTAGACCCATTTATTTCAATGGGGTGAAGTGGAGCTCAGCTCCATTGCAACTGAGATGCTCACCCAAAAGCTGCATAGATTTCCTTCCCAATTCTAAATGCTTGAGCCCCAATTTAGAAAATGCAAAATAAGAAGAAGAAGTTAAGCAACTGATTCCAGCTTGAGGGCTAAACAGAAGTCCTAATTTCACTGTGACTTTATTCCATATATTGACCCTCAATGAGGGAAAGTTAAATATGCTTAGGTCCTATTGAAATCAATGGGACACACCCTACACATGTTGTCTTAGGGATGTTCGAAGAATCTGCTCTTTTAACTTCTTCTCCCCCCCCCCTGCCTGCCTATTTAACAAGACCAGAATGGTTGTGGGTGGGTCTACTGGATAGCTACAACACCCCATTGGTAGGTCCCTCGTTGCTGGGTTTAATCTGGCCAATGGGGTGCAGTCTAAAAGGATAAAGGGACCTATATAAACCCATGCACGTGACCCAGAGCTTCCTCTTTTGGCATCGGAACACCCGCCCACCTCTCCCTTCTTTTAGGGCATTTTGTGATTGACCTTGCTATGCTGTCGTGTGCGGTCTGTCGTTGGGACAGGGGCACGGCAGGAAGTTTCCCCACTTGGCCGATTGGCTGTGGCCATTTGGCATGCAGCAATTTGTCACAACTTGTAAGGTTGTGGATAGGCACTGGTTCATGTGATAGGAATGGGAGAACACTCTCGCCATCCCTATGTGAAAGGTATTCCATTAAAGGAATCCAAGGACTCAGCTTGGTTTGGTCAACTCCTGAAAAGGGGTTGTGCCCATGCCTGAGTCCAGGCGAGCATCTGGGGAGTGAACAGAGTCTGTTCCCAGGCTTTTTCATCTGCCTCAGGTGTTCACCCTTGGCTGACCTATGCTAGCGCCCTGGGTGAGGGCTACCTTCATAGCAGAGAGCTAGTCGAACCAGAGCCTATGCAACCAGTCACTTTCTGTAATCAATAAAGTTGTGGCCTAAATTCCGCCAAAAACCAAAACTAAAATTTGAGTCAAATGTGTCTTTATTCAGGGGGGAGGTCTCTGGGTCTGAACACCCAAAAGCAATTTCACACTAACATACCAAAGCAACACAATAACAAACATGATAACATACCAAAAGCAACATTTAAGTACTATAAATTTAACAAGATTACATAAACATCCAGCATCCAATAGCAGAAATAATGAGAGAGCATGGCAGTTTCCCCCTTGGTCCTAGAAACCCGCCTCCCACGATGTTGCTTATAGTCTTACAGCAGCTTTCAAGGGTGGGGGGGGATAGCTATAAACCCCCCCCCCCACGACGTAGCTCCTAGATGAGCCTTGTGGTCCCTTCCAGCTCTGCAATTCTATGAAGACGAGTCCTTACAAGGATGTTGCATTCATTCCTATTATAATGCATGCAAAATATTCCAAAGTCTCTGAAGCACCTCGGGTATTATCTGCGACAACACAGCAAACCACTGGCACCTTTAGCAATCCGAAATGTTTTTTTGAATAAGAGAGGTGGTGTCCTATGGCTGGTGTCACGATGTCAGTTTTGCTTTTTGAGGGGGCCGAGCGGCGACGTCCCTCGCATCCCGCGTGTTCAGCTGTTCATAATCTGTGGCGTTAACAATTTATCATCAAACCCAGAGACTTTGCTGCCAGAGTATTGAAGTGGCCAGTGGATACATATGCTCAAATCTGAGCATCTGGTTCTTCCGTGTTTCCGACATTAGCACAGACATCAGAATCAGTGGACTATTGAATGCAATTACAGTAAGCGAGACAGACAATAAAGATTGATAGCACCTTCGCCTTTTATCACGCACCAAAACTAGGGGGGGGGGGGGTTTGAAGCTTTGCCTTGCACTGCCTCCATTTAACAGTGATTGAATATATGCAATTGCATGGGGGGGGCGTGCATTTGTTTGGAGGTGTTGCCCCCTCCCCTCCCCTGGACCACTTCGTTTGCTGGACACATTATCAAATGAAATGAAAAGTGAACTGCAAAAAAAAAAAAGCAACAGATATTATATATTGATGGTGAATATTTACTCAGCATTGTTCTACGCATCACATACAGGGAGCAGAATTCTCCTTATTATCTCTGTGGCGGGTTACGAGCGAATAGGTTCAACATTGCTCTGTTTACGCTAAATCTTCAGTCTACAAATCTCTAAACACAGACTTGCCCGGCTGATTTTGTGACTGGCCCACATGTCTCTCAACAGATATGTAATTAATAAAATACTCGACCATAGTGGAATCCTAATTATTTCCACTTCAAAGAGGAGTTGGCAATCTCAGAGCGGATGAGGCAATCGGACGAGACGAGAAGGACCAAGGCTTTGATCCTGCACTGTGGGGCTGCTAAAATCCCATGGAAATGTGGGGGCAAGATTTCAGCCCAAGACAGAGCTTGATGCTTCAGCAAATGACATGAGCAGGCCTGATGAGGTGATTCATTTCTCAAATCTAGACAGAAAGCCAGGCTTGGATATTCAAATCTCACTCTAAATTTCAATCCTCTGCTACCAACGTAGACTCATGCCCCTGTAGACACACCACAGTCTCTTAGCCTTAAAGAACATGTTAAGAGTGGCAGAGGTGATGTGAAAGCCATGTCAAAACCAGAGGCGGGGAACTAGAATCAAGACTCAGCAACATGTGCCTTAGTTAGATCTTGGTTGGACAACGGTAATGCACTGTATGCATTAATGAATGAATGAGGGTGAAAGAGGAGAGCACAAAATATGGTCTGAAGCTCAACATCAAAAAAACTAAGATCATGGCCACTGGTCCCATCACCTCCTGGCAAATAGAAGGGGGCGGTGCAAGATTTTACTTTCTTGGGCTCCATTATCACTGCAGTTGCTGACAGCAGTCACAAAATTAAAAAAAAAACACCTGCTTCTTGGGAGAAAAGCGATGACAAATCTAGACAGCATCTTAAAATGCAGAGACATCACCTTGTTCTCGAAGCTACCAACATGAGTTTGACCAAACTGTGGGAGGCAATGGAAGACAGGAGTGCCTGGCGTGCTCTGGTCCATGGGGTCATGAGGAATCGGACACAACTAAACAACCAAACAACAACCAACAACAAGGCACTGTATATGGATCTGCCTTTGAAATGTGTTCAGAAACTTCAGCTGGTCAAGCATGCTATGACCAGACTGCTGACTGAAGCCAGTTCCAAGAAACATATTAGGTAAAGGGACCCCTGACCATTAGGTCCAGTCGTGGCCGACTCTGGGTTGCGGCGCTCATCTCGCTTTATTGGCTGAGGGAGCCGGCGTACAGCTTCCGGTTCATGTGGCCAGCATGACTAAGCCGCTTCTGGTGAACCAGAGCAGCGCACGGAAACGCCTTTTACCTTCCCGCCGGAGCGGTACCTATTTATCTTCTTGCACTTTGAGGTGCTTTCGAACTGCTAGGTTGGCAGGAGCTGGGACCAAGCAATGGAAGCTCACCCCGTTGCGGGGATTCGAACCGCCGACCTTCTGATCAGCAAGCCCTACGCTCTGTGGTTTAACCCACAGCGCCACCCACGTCCCTTAAGCTGGTTAAGAATGCTATGACCAGACTGCTGACTGAAGCCAGTTACAAGAAACATATTACTCTCCTGTCAAAACAATTTTACTGGCCACCAGACTGTGGTTATCACCTATAAAGCCCTACATGGCTTGGGCCCAGGTGACCCGAAAGAATGTATAGAGCATAAGACTCAATCTCAGGATTGTGGCTTCAAGCTCCACATTGGATGAAAGATTCCTGCATTGCAAGGGGGTTGGACTAGATCAGCTGTTCCCAACCTTTTTTGGCCATGCCCCACCTAAGCATCTCTAAAATCATTATGCCCCTCCCCCATGACATATAATTCTTATTATTCAAAAAATGAAGTCCTCTTCATGTAGAGGAAGCCTAAAAGGCCATTAACTGTCAATAACTCATTCTCAAATTGCCCCTCTTAAAAATCAAATTGTCCCCCGTGTGGAGCATTTGCCCCACGTTGGGAACCACGGGACCAGATCTTCCTCACAGTCCCTTCCAACTCTACAATTCTGTGACCCTGTGATTCTACCTTACACAAACCTGCCGAGGTGCTGAGATCCTCTGCTGAGCATCTCTCTCGGCCCCATCAACATCAGAAAGATGGTTGGTGGCGACACAGGAGAAAGCATTTCTGCAGCTGTTCCCATGTTGCATAATTCACTCCCTTCTGTGAAATTTCCATCGGCCAGGATCAATGGTCAGGGATGATGGGAGTTCTAGTCCAAGAAGGCTAGCCCTTCTCCCCAATCTAAAACATTCTGTGCATGTTTATTCAAATGACAAAGTAAGGCACCTGAGGTGGTTCACATAGCCATTTCCGACTTGAGAGGAGAGGGGGTTGCGTGCAGAAATCCTCCCACATCCTCACGCGGGGGCTAGCCTTTGCCCCCGCGAGAGTAGGGAATCCCCGGGCGTGTCGGCGACCCGGCCCACCAACCAGCGGGCCGGGGAGGCGTGGTCTAGCCTATTTAAGGCTAGGCACGCCCGGGGACTGCCCTCTTTGCCCCTTCCAGCTGAGCGGGTTTCCCAGCCCACCCACCCTTTAGGCTTAGGTTGCTTTGACCTTGCTATGGACTTCGGTTGGTTGCCGCAAGGGGCCTGGTAGGAATTTTTCCAAGTTGGCACTCTTCTAGCCTTTTGGTTTTTTCGCCTACCTCGTAGCAAACGTCACAACTTTTGGTGTTGGCGGTTAGGCATTGGCAGGGGTCAATTGTTATGCAAATGAAGGGGGGAAGGAAAAGCCATCACCTTCCCCAAGGCTAAGGGTAGTCCGGTAGAGGACTCCGGGGGGCGTTGCCTTGTCCGAAACCTTGGTAGGTAAGGGCCTCCGGCACGCCCCAGAGCGGTGACACCCGCTGGGATCCTAGTTGGCGTACTTCAACAGGACTCCCACGGCTTGTGGACAACCCTTCCCAGTCCCCATGCCGGGTAGTCGTTAGGAGCCAATGCCTAAGGCCAATACCTTTCAATTCTGTAATCAATAAAGTTGTGGCCTTTTCATGCCCATTAACCTTAAATACCGTGTCTAGTGTCTTTATTTCACATGGGGGAGGGGACTTGCCACGCAATATATATGTTCATCACATATATATATACATCAATGCTTGGTGATGTGGGTGGATGGCAATGAATAGCAGTGTGTTGAATGGGATATGGATGAGAAATGGCAGTTCTGTCTGTAAAATGACAATACAACAGCCAGGGTGCTACAGTTGTGGAGGTCCTCTCCCACATCTGCACATAATGTATAGGCCCCAAAGTTGGGACACAGAGAAGAGGCCACGACCCCTCACCCAAAACATACACCCAGGCAGGAGTATATAGAGAAATATTCTCCTCACTATTTGATGTGGTAGACTTCTAATGATTCCAGGGGTGTGTCATCTGACCCTGGAACTGTTCGTAGTCATGATGCCATGCGCCCCATGGCCTCAGATCCTGACTTCCGGTGGCACTGGAAGTCAGGCTCAGAGTCCTTCAAGGCCTCAGACAGCATCTCTGAGGTCTTGTGAGGCCTCAAACGTGACTTCCGGTGCTTTGCAATGCCCTGGAAATTGTGTTGGGGGCCCTGGTTTTAGGTGCTGATCACCCACAACAATTTCTTTGTGGTTGCTCAGGCCTCCAGGGCCTTCTAGAGATGGCGCCCCTGCCTCCAAGTGTTCCTATTTTCCAGGTACAGTCCCAGATTTATGGAAACCATCCCAGTTTCTTATTTGATCCCAGAATGCCCCACTTTCCCTTAGGATGCTTACAGTTTGTAATTTGCAATCTCTACCAGGGGTAGAAAGGGACGTGGGTGGCGCTGTGGGTAAAACCACAGAGAATAGGGTTTGCCAATCAGAAGGTCAGCGATTTGAATCCCCGTGACAGGGTGAGCTCCCGTTGCTCAGTCCCTGCTCCTGCCAACCTAGCAGTTTGGAAGCACATCAAAGTGCAAGTAGATAAATAGGTACTGCTCCTGCGGGAAGGTAAACGATGTTTCCACGTGCTGCTCTGGTTCGCCATGCTGGCCACATGACCTGGAAGCTGTACGCCGGCTCCCTCGGCCAATAAAGTGAGTTGAGTGCGCCAACCCCAGAGTCGTCCGTGACAGGACATAATTGTCAAAAGTCCCTTTACCAGGGATAGAAAGTATGGACATTTTACAGGTCACATGGTGGAACTTTTATTATACATGCTACCAGTGCATCCCCTTCATGGATCACTGCCTTGCCGTGGCGAAGGGGCTTGAAGAACTCAGAGAAGCTATGAACTACGCCGAGCAGGGCACACAAGATGAACAGGTCATAGTGGAGAGTTTTGACCAAACGTGATCCACCTGGAGGAGGAACCGGCAAGCCACTCCAGTATCCTTGCCAAGAAAACTCCATGGACAAAGACAACAGGCATATAAAAGTTATGACGCTGGAAGATGAGCCCCTCAGGTCGGAAGGCGTCCAACATGCTACTGGGGAAGAGCGGAGGGCAAGTACAAGTAGATCCAGAGCTGATGAAGCGGCTGGGCCAAAGCCGAAAGGACGCTCAGTTGCGGATATGCCTGGAAGCGAAAGGAAAGTCCAATGCTGTAAAGAAAAATATTGCATAGGAACCTGGAATGTAAGAACCATGAACCTGGGTAAGTTGGAGGTGGTCAAAAATGAGATGGCAAGAATAAATATTGACATCCTGGGCATCAGTGAATTAAAATGGACGGGAATGGGCGAATTCAGTTCAGATGACCATCACATCTACTACTGTGGGCAAGAAACCCGTAAAAGAAATGGAGTGGCCCTCATAGTCAACAAAAGAGTGGCGAAAGCTGTACTGGGATGCAATCTCAAAAATGATAGAATGATCTCGATACGAATCCAAGGCAGACCTTTTAACATCACAGTAATCCAAGTTTATGCACCAACTACTGGTGCTGAAGAAACTGAAATTGACCAATTCTATGAAGACTTACAAGACCTTATAGAAGTGACACCAAAGAAGGATGTTCTTCTCATTATAGGGGATTGGAATGCTAAAGTAGGGAGGCAAGAGATAAAAGGAACAACTGGCAAGTTTGGCCTTGGAGATCAAAACGAAGCAGGGCAAAGGCTAATAGAGTTCTGTCAAGAGAACAAGCTGGTCATCACAAACACGCTTTTCCAACAACACAAGAGACGACTCTACACATGGACATCACCAGATGGGCAGCATCGAAATCAGATTGATTATATTCTCTGCAGCCAAAGATGGAGAAGCTCTATACAGTCAGCAAAAACAAGACCTGGAGCTGACTGTGGCTCAGATCATCAGCTTCTTATAGCAAAATTCAAGCTTAAACTGAAGAAAGTAGGAAAAACCACTGGGCCGGTAAGATACAATCTAAGTCAAATCCCTTATGAATACACAGTGGAAGTGACGAACAGGTTTAAGGATTTAGATTTGGTGGACAGAGTGCCTGAAGAACTATGGATGGAGGCTCGTAACATTGTACAGGAGGCAGCAACGAAAACCATCCCAATGAAAAGGAAATGCAAGAAAGCAAAGTGGCTGCCCAACGAGGCCTTACAAATAGCGGAGGAGAGAAGGCAAGCAAAATGCGAGGGAGATAGTGAAAGATACAGGAAACTGAATGCAGATTTCCAAAGAATAGCAAGGAGAGACAAGAAGGCCTTCTTAAACGAGCAATGCAAACAAATAGAGGAAAACAACAGAATGGGAAGAACCAGAGATCTGTTCAAGAAAATTGGAGATATGAAAGGAACATTTCGTACAAAGATTACCATAATAAAGGACAAAAGTGGTAAGGACCTAACAGAAGCAGAAGACATCAAGAAGAGGTGGCAAGAATACACAAAGGAATTATACCAGAAAGATATGGATGTCTCGTACACCCCAGGTAGTGTGGTTGCTGACCTTGAGCCAGACATCCTGGAAAGTGAAGTCAAATGGGCCTTAGAAAGCACTGCAAATAACAAGGTCAGTGGAAGTGATGGTATTCCAGCTGAACTATTTAAAATTTTAAAAGATGATGCTGTTAAGGTGCTACACTCAATATGCCAGCAAATTTGGAAAACTCAGCAGTGGCCAGAAGATTGGAGAAGATCAGTCTACATCCCAATCCCAAAGAAGGGCAGTGCCAAAGAATGCTCCAACTACCGCACAATTGCACTCATTTCACACGCTAGCAAGGTTATGCTTAAAATTCTACAAGGAAGGCTCAAGCAGTATGTGGATCGAGAACTCCCAGAAGTGCAAGCTGGATTTAGAAGAGGCAGAGGAACCAGAGACCAAATTGCAAACATGCGCTGGATTATGGAGAAAGCTAGAGAGTTCCAGAAAGACATCTACTTCTGCTTCATTGACTATGCAAAAGCCTTTGACTGTGTCGACCACAGCAAACTATGGCAAGTTCTTAAAGAAATGGGAGTGCCTGACCACCTCATCTGTCTCCTGAGAAATCTCTATGTGGGACAAGAAGCTACAGTTAGAACTGGATATGAAACAACTGATTGGTTCAAAATTGGGAAAGGAGTACGACAAGGCTGTATTTTGTCTCCCTGCTTATTTAATTTATATGCAGAATACATCATGCGAAAGGCTGGGCTGGATGAGGTCTGTATAGTAAAAGCTATGGTTTTCCCAGTAGTGATGTATGGAAGTGAGAGCTGGACCATAAAGAAGGCTGATCGCCGAAGAATTGATGCTTTTGAATTATGGTGCTGGAGAAGACTCTTGAGAGTCCCATGGACTGCAAGAAGATCAAATGCATCCATTCTTAAGGAAATCAGCCCTGAGTGCTCACTGGAAGGACAGATCGTGAAGCTGAGGCTCCAGTACTTTGGCCACCTCATGAGAAGAGAAGACTCCCTGGAGAAGACACTGATGCTGGGAAAGATGGAGGGCACAAGGAGAAGGGGGCGACAGAGGACGAGATGGTTGGATAGTGTTTTCGAAGTTACCAGCATGAGTCTGACCAAACTGCAGGAGGCAGTGGAAGACAGGAGTGCCTGGCGTGCTCTGGTCCAAGGGGTCACGAAGAGTCGGACACGACTAAACGACTAAACAACAACAACAACACCAGTGCATACTATCTACAACAGTATCCTTGGAAATTTGGAGTGCATGCATAAAATGCAATATAGATTACTTCTGATTATGTTTCCATGGGAAAGAAGTGCGTACTTATTTATGCCTGATGTACTCTCTCTTTTTCTTTTCATATCTGTTGCTTTTGCTTTCCTTATTTATGCATAAAAACCTTTTTTAAAAAAAATATAGCACCTTCCACCCTCTTATGAAACCCCCTCGTAAGGCTATTGGGTTCCCCTCCCTCATTCACTGGTACTCGGCAGTGCAGAAGCTGAGAGTCTGCTGCTGAAACACGGCATGCCCTACTGTAAATACTGCAGATGAACAAACCGGCAGGCAGAAGGTGAAAATGGTACTTAATACGCAATTGGCTCAACGGTCAAAGGTTTTCCACCCTTCCAGGTCTAGTTGATCAATTAAAGATTGATCCAGAGCTTCGAAAAGTCAAAAGCCTTTGAAAGGTGGTAAATCTCAAAGAAATTCTGTGAACATCCCACTTGTGTCGATGAGATGTGAGCAATTAAAAAAAAACCAAGGGTTGTATCTATTATATACTCCTCCTTCTGAAGTGATAATAACCTGCTCTGCAAATGATGCCTGTTTGCAGCTGAGGGCTGTTTGTCCTCAGCAACCACTTCTTCGGGACTTATGGAGAGGCAACCCACCTTGTAACCAGAGTTATTTACCTGCTCTCTGTGCAATCCATTGATTGCATTGCAAGCAAGCATTGGGAGGCCTGGGCATGAAAACAAAATTCATAATTTGTCAAATGCCTTTCTTTCCTTTGGTTCTTTTCTTCTTTCTGGGTGCACTTTGTGCAAAGCAAGTCAATGACCAGCTCCTGCAGAATAATTCTTTGGTTATTATTCTTGGGAGAAAAGCAATGACAACCTAGACAGCATCTTAAAGAGTAGAGACATCACCTTGCCAACAAAGGTCCGTATAGTTAAAGCTATGGTTATCCCAGTAGTGATGTATGGAAGTGAGAGCTGGACCATAAAGAAGGCTGATCGACGAAGAATTGATGCTTTTGAATTATGGTGCTGGAGGAGACTCTTGAGAGTCCCATGGACTGCAAGAAGATCAAACCTATCCATTCTGAAGGAAATCAGCCCTGAGTGCTCACTGGAAGGACAGATCCTGAAGCTGAGGCTCCAAGACTTTGGCCACCTCATGAGAAGAGAAGACTGGAAAAGACCCTGATGTTGGGAAAGATGGAGGGCACAAGGAGAAGGGGGTGACAGAGGACGAGATGGTTGGATAGTGTTCTCGAAGCTACCAGCATGAGTTTGACCAAACTGTGGGAGGCAATGGAAGACAGGCGTGCCTGGTGTGCTCTGGTCCATGGGGTCACGAAGAGTCGGACACGACTAAATGACTAAACAACAACAACAACAACATTATTCTTTGATTGCTGATGAAAGCATACAATATCCAGCAAGAGCAGCCTGCACATACAAGATGGAGCAGGAAGATCTATGCACACACTGAAACTTATAGTCTACCCCATCTCAAGGTTGGTTTCTTTGTTTTTTAAAAAGACATGGTTCTCCATTAACCATATCACTCTTTGAGTCCTTTAGCTTAAAGTTCTGGACTGATCACATGGAGGATAGCAGTGGACATTGGCCATGATACCTTAATGTTCAGCTACAGTTCCTATCATCATCGACTCTTCGCCATGCTGGTGGGGCTGATGGGAGCTGGAGTCCAGCAACAGGGACACTATGCATAATTCACAATTTGATGGCCACATTTGGAAAATGGCATCTGGAAACGCTCAAGAACGTGGATATTTCCCCAAAAATAATACAGGACACCATTCTAGGTCACACAAGTTGTGTTAATGTGCAATGCACATTGGATAAATGTGGGCTCAAGCAGATTGTGGTTGACAGCATGCAACCTTTAGGAGAGTTTGTAAGGCGTTTATACACCATGTTCCTGTTATAACTGCAGTTTTTGCCTTTTTCCTTACTGTGATGCCAGTTCTGCACACCACAATTGAAGAAGGATGTTGACAAGTTGGAATGGAGTGCAGAGGAGGGCAACCAAGATGGTCAGGGGTCTGGAAACCAAGCCTTATGAGGAACGGTTGAGGGAGTTGGGTATGTTTAGCCTGGGAAAGAGGAGACTGGGAGGAGATATGATAGCCCTCTTCAAATATCTAAACAGCTTTCACATGGAGGATGGAGCAAGCTTGTTTTCTCCAGTTCTGGAGGGCAGGACTTGAGGCAATGGCTTCTAGTTACAAGAAAGGAGATTCTGACTAAAGATCAGGAAGACCATTCTGACATTAAGAGCTGTTTGACAGTCGAACAGACTCTCCTTCACTGGATGTTTTTCAGCAGAGGTTGGACGGCCACCTATCATGGGTGCTATAATTGCAACTCCTGCATTTCAGGCGTTGGACTGGATCACCCTTTGAACTCTTACAATGCTACGATTCTATGAAGTCCTGACTTTACAAATAATAGAAAATGGAATGCAAGGAAATAAATTCTCTTAGAACGATCACAGGCCCAGGCTATATGTTACTGAATTATTTCATATGCCTGATCAGTTTTTCAAAAAAATAATAATGAAACAAGGAGTTCTTTTGTTCCGTTCTCCCCTCCTCCCTGTTATATATGTTGAAGTATAAATTATTTAAAAATTAAAGCTGTTTAGAATAATGGCCCTCCAAACGCAAAGTATTTATTCCTCCTTTCAGCATCCGGTATTTATGGCATTGATTTTCTCTCTCTCTCTTTCTTTCTTTCTTTCTTTGCCATTTACTTAGTATTAGAATTGCACGGACTTCATCAATAAAAAATGAATTTTGATA
>JAXCMG010000003.1:90021402-90051513 GCA_034642415.1 Podarcis siculus | reverse complement strand
AACCAAACCAAACCAAACCAAACCAAACCAAACCAAACCAAACCAAACCAAACCAAACCAAACACCTTGTCTGTATTCTTTAGCCTTACCAGCTGAAAGCTGTCCTGGAGGGGACAATGAGGATGCAATGAAGACTGTTAAGATGCCTTCTTTGCATCCACTACAGAGTAGGCTCTGTAAGGAACACTGTTCCCTTGTCTTCTTCTGGAGTTTTCCTCCACTGTTCAAAATGTCTCCCAACTTGTTTCATTGCCCTGACCTCTGGTATAGACCAAGGAGCCAGGTGGGCTCCATGAAGTGGGAGAAGATGCTCACTCAGAGGTAATTGTGTCAATGGCTGGTATTTTCGTTGCTGTGACCATTGTCAGTGTTAGGATTCTTTCCCCGTGCTTGCAGTCATGGAATTGTTTTTAGCACATGACGGTGTATGTTTTCATTCCACATTGTGGGAAGTAACAGAGACAGGATGTTTGTATTATTGTATTTCCATGGTGTGGGGCTATTGTCCTTTGTTCTCTCTCTTTGCTGTCTGATGAGAAAGAGGAAGGAGCTAAGTCAGAATGCTCTATTATATGTAAATAAAGTAGTTTAGCCAATATTGCTGCGCTACTGAGTCTGTCACGCAGACTGCCAACACTCTGCTGATCCTAAAGTGTGCTGATGTCTCTGAGGCATCAGTCGTTGGAGAAAGACTTTGAGTCTCCTGAACGATTGACCAGGAGGGAGAGAACATGCCAGCAGGGCACGTGTGTCTGCCAGGTTCCTACTCACGTGTAGGATGCGCCTGACAGTCAGCGTGGTGTTCCAGGCAAGGGTGAGTGGGGCTGAAGCATGCTCAAGGCTCAAGGCTACTCAGGACCTTCATATGCAAGATGGAATTTAAGAACATAAGGAGAAACCTGCTGGATAAAACCCGAGACCCACCTAGTCCTCACCGTGGCCAACCACTGTTGGGAGATTCATGACAGATAAAAGCAAATACTTCTTCACACAGTGTAGTCTTAAACAATGGACTTACAGGTCAAATGTATTTTGGAAATGTAAGGAAAAAGAAGGCACCTTCTATCATATGTGGTGGAAATGTAAGGTAGTAAAATAATTTTGGGAAATGATATATAATGAGTTAAAAAAATGTTTAAAATAACTTTAAAAAAACCCTGAAGCCTTTCTTTTAGGAATTGTAGGTGACGAAAGCCCACAGGAGCCGAAAAGACTATTTGTGTATGCGACCACGGCTGCACGGATGTTATTGGCCCAGAAATGGAAAGAAGATAAAGTCCATATTAGAGAAGAATGGCAGATTAAGTTGATGGATTATGCTGAAATGGCTAAAATGACTAGAAGAATCAGAAATCAGAAAGACCAAAATTTTAAATAAGGAATGGGGGAGGGGGAATTATAATTTATCTTAAAACCATTGTAAACAGCTAAAACCATTAGTAGAATTGGAATAACACTTGTAGTTTAATGGTGAATTTTGGACATAATGGAGATGTAAAAGATTTGGATCATCATAAAAGATGCAGGAGGAAATGATTAACAAGAGGACCCACAAAGAGGAGGGAGGGAAGTCCAGGAGATTCTTTGGAATCTTGTTTTTAAGTTGAATGTTGGATATGTGATTGTAAAACTTTAATCTGAAAAACCAAATAAATAAATTTAAAAAGAAATAAACAATGGACTTACTCTCCCAGGAGGATGTGACGGCCACCAACATATATGGCTTTGGACAAATTCCTGGAGGAGAGGGCTATCAGCAGCAGATGGAGGCAGTGATGTTTGCTGGAAACCAGAGGAAGGGAGAGCGCTCTTGCGCTCAAATTCTGCTTGAGGGTTCCCTGTGGGCAACTGGTTGGCCACTGTGAGAACAGGATGCTGGACTAGATGGACCATTGGCCTCATCCAGCAGGCTCTTTTTATCCTCTTAGCCAGTTGTCCATGGGAAGCACACAAGCAAGACACGAGTGGAGCAGCCTTTCCCCTACCTTCAGTTCCGAGCAACGGGTATAATTGGAAACAGAGGAACTACCACCTCACAGCTCACACTCTTGAAAAGAAAAGAAAGCAATGTCAAGAGAGGAAAATAAAGAGGGCATTCTAAGGAGACAGCCTGACATATCATCGAAGGAAATCTTCCTCTGCTTTTCTTCCTTTGGAGGAGGAAAAACATTGAACGAACTATACACAAAGTGTGCTATTTAATTTTTAATTTTTTTTACAAAAAGAAAGTATCCTTACACTATAACTACATGTATATGGTGTAAACACTGTGGAAATTAATGAAAAATGTGAAGCGTTCCAAGTCATGACTGGGAGAGGGGGAAATTACAGGCTGACAACCATTAATTACAGAATAAATGTTATTCAAAAGCTGAAGTGATAATAGTTGGAAAGGCATACAAGTACGGTTTGACCTACAGATTTATTTACCACTTATCAGGCAACCTGAATGTCACTGTACCTAGGCTGACAATGTGAAGGCGTCACACGGAAATAAAATCTGGCTGTGGTTAATTAGAAATGATTTAATCGAGGCATATGTATTTACAAGAGCCGGAGCAATAAACAGGTATTTGTTGGCATTGGGTATCTCAATACTTATTCAACAACCATTATACAAGGACCAGAGCCTTTACCTCGATGTGACATGCATGCACATAACTGAGTGTGTGCAGTTCAGCTGTTGGCACATGTGTTTGGGACCATGCTGGCTGGAGCTGATGGGATCTGTAGTCCAAAGTATCAGGTTTTGTCCTCCTCTGCCTCATCCCTGTGGAATTATTAGTTGGTTGTAAGTAAGAAGGCAAGCCTAGGACTTGCCGATCAGAAGGTGGGCGGTTCGAATCCCCACAATGGGGTGACTCCCGTTGCTCGGTCCCTGCTTCTGCCAACCTAGCAGTTTGAAAGCCCGTCAAAGTGCAAGTAGATAAATAGGTACCGCTCCGGCGGGAAGGTAAAGGGTGTTTCTGTGCGCTGCTCTGGTTTGCCAGAAGTGGCGTAGTCATGCTGGCCACATGACCCGGAAGCTGTACGCTGGCTCCCTTGGCCAATAAAGCAAGATGAGCGCTGCAACCCTAGAGTCATCCACGACTGGACCTAATGGTCAGGGGTCCCTTCACCTTGGAAGGCAAGCAAGTGGGGGCTGGGTGAGAAGAAGAAGAGTCTGGATTTGATATCCGCCTTTATGACTACCCTAAGGAGTCTCAAAGAGGCTCACAATCTCCTTTTCCTTTCCTCCCCCACAACAAACACTCCGTGAGGTGAGTGAGGCTGAGAGACTTCAGAGAAGTGTGACTAGCCCAAGGTCACCCAGCAGCTGCATGTGGAGGAGCGGGGAAGCGAACCCGGTTCACCAGATTACAAGTCCACCACTCTTAACCACTACACCATGCTGACTGAGGGCAGACTGAGTCTGTTGGGGCACTTGCTTGAATGAACCAGCCTCCACCGGCTGCATCAGAAGACCTCAGTGATCATGGAGAAGCATAAGGGATCAAGAGAACCAAGTTATTCAGGGCTTTGTGGATTCACACAAGAACCTCAAATCTGGCCTAGGAGCAGACCAGTAGACCTTTGCATTCAGAAGGTCTGAGGTTCAATCCTGGCATCTTTAGTTAAAAAGGTCATAGGATGGGAAAGACCTCTCTGGCTGAGGTTCTGTGGATCTGCTGCCAGACTGGACAATGCTGGGTGAACTGTAAGGATGGAAGGGACTTTTATTTGGTCAGATAACTTAGGGTTTCATATTTTTAATATTTTCCAATGGAGATTCTGGCTCGGAGAAAAGTTGCAAAATACATAAACAACTGTCTGTTTTAGGAGATATATGAGAGAAATGTGTGCAGTCATACCTTGGTTCTTGAATGAAATCCGTTCTGGAAGTCCATTCGACTTCCGAAAACCTTCAAAAACCAAGGCACAGCTTCCGATTGGCTGCAGGAGCTTCCTGCACTCAATCGGAAGCCGCAGAGGTCGTGTCGGACGTTCGGCTTCCAAAAAATGTTCACAAACCAGAACACTTACTTCTGGGTTTGCAGCGTTTGGGAGCCAAAACGTTCGAGTCACAAGGTGATCGAGAACCAATGTATGACTGTACATTGAGATGGATAAAGATTTCAATGTTTTAAATAAAAAAAATACCTGTATCTAAGGACATATCTGAATACGATTATTTGTGATTTTTTAAGAAAAGTATGCATGCACTCAAACCAATGGCTTCAAGCTACAAGAGGATTCCAACTAAACATCAGGAAAACCTTTTTGACAGTAAAGATAAAAAGGTAAAGGTAAAGGACCCCTGGATGGCTAAGTCCAGTCAAAAGCAACTATGGGGTGTGCTGCTCATCTCACTTTTCAGGCTGAGGGAGCCGGCGTTTGTCCACAGACAGCTTTCCGGGTCATGTGCCAGCATGACTAAACTGCTTCTGGCACAATGGGACACCATGATGAGTGCCAGAGCGCACGGAAATGCCGTTTACCTTCCCGCTGGAGCGGTACCTATTTATCTACTTGCGCTGGGATGCTTTCAAACTGCTAGGTTGGCAGGAGCTGGGACAGAGCAACGGAAGCTCACCCCGCTGCTTGAATTTGAACCACCGACCTTCTGATGGGCAAACCCAAGAGGCTCAGAGGTTTAGACCACAACGCCACCCATTCCCTCATTTTGGTAGTAAGAGCTGTTTAGCAGTGGAACGGTCTCCCTCTGGAGGTTGTGGTCTCTCCTTCCTTGGAAGATTTTAAGCAGAGGTTTGATGGCTATCTGTCATGGATGTTTTAGCTGAGATTCCTGCATTGCAGGGGGTTGGACTAGATGACCCTTGCGATCCCTTCCAACTCGACGATACCATGATTTCAAATCACTGCACGTGCATTTTAAATCTTAATGCATGCTGAAACAGGAGAGAATTGATTTATGAATGAAGAGTGGACAGAGAATGGAAATAGACAGTTGCACCCATCCCAAGTTCAACGGACCCATGGTCTGAATTGACACAAGGCACCTTCTAATTTTCTCTCTCTTTCTGACTCTGGAATATGCCCTCTATACAACCCCTCTGGATTCCCCAACGCAGTCCCTAGATACTCCCCTGTGTTTGCAGGGCCTCTGCAATCTCACCTGACAATCTCACATTTCTCTGGTAGGGCTGCAGAGATGGCAGTTGCTCATCTGAGCATTCAGTTATGGTTGCGTTTCACAAGGGAATACGAGGAGGGGGCGCGGAAAGACAGGCATCGGTATGTGGGAAAACAAAAACAACAGAGATTTGAACATTTACCAAGTTCCCCGTTTGCCTCCAGCGCTAAACAGTTCCTTCAGAAGACGGAGGAGTGAGCTGTGCCATCCGCCACCCCCACAGCTGAGTTTTGCCAGCCCATCTGCCACCCCAACTGTCGAGAGATGCCACCCGTGTGCTTGAGCGCCCTCCTGTGGCTCTGCAGGGGTAGTGATCCAGCAGCGAAGAGCTCCAATGAATTACATGGCAATCGATTCCATTTTCTTAATGCATGGAAGAGGGTTGCGGGTCTAAATTTGGGTCTGAGAGCCATACAGAATGTCATGTTGATGCAGAAAAGTCTGGCATGATCCGTTCTCACGGTGCAAGGATTGACTTCCAAACTCAGGTTTCTACACGGACATAAGTAATCTGACAATTTTGCAGTGACGTGGTATGACTTTATCACCTGCTGCAACAACAGGAACAGTAGAATTGCCCCTCCATTGGAACAGGCCAAATTTTAGAATGTGTAAAATAGTACAGTGGTACCTCGGGTTACAGACGCTTCAGGTTACAGACTCCGCTAACCCAGAAATAGTACCTCGGGTTAAGAACTTTGCTTCAGGATGAGAACAGAAATCGTGTGGTGGCGGCATGGTGGAAGCGGGAGGCCCCATTAGCTAAAGTGATACCTCAAGTTAAGAACAGTTTCAGGTTAAGAATGGACCTCAGGAACTAATTAAGTTCTTAACCCGAGGTACCACTGTATTGGCTTTCTATTTATCTGATTTCTTGATGATCTGGTCCTTCTTATCTGTTAGGCATTGTGGGGCCATTCATACAACACAGGGAAGCTTATCTATTCAGAAGAGACTAAGATATTTTCAAGGTTTTAAGCACAGCTCTTTTTTCCCCAGGGGGTACTCAGGGGTACTCAGTACCAGCACTTCTATTTGTTGTTGTTAGGAGAAACCCTTCATGCTGAGGTCCTGCACTTATTTTTATAAGAGAAAAAAAGCACTGGATTTAAGGTTATTAATGCTTCACTGGAAAAGTGGGAGGTGCCATCTGCCTTGAAGGAGGTGGTGACACACCCTTTCCTTAAGAAGGCATCTCTGGACTCAGAAATATTAAAATACTATCGCCCAATGGTGAATATCCTCTTTTGGGGCAAGGCATGTTCAAAGCAAACTGATCACTTGGTTCCATTCCAGTCTGGCTCCAGGCCTGGTCATGGCACATAAACTTGTTATCATAAAGCACCAATGCTGCAGCAAGCAAAGGCTCTAGCAGCTCAGTCAGCTGCTTGTGGCTGGAAAGCCAGACAGGATGTTTGTGACTGTTGCCATGGGAACAAAGGCGCAGTCCATTCTGTACTGAGCACCGGATGTTAGCTCAGTGTGTGTGTCATATGACCCGTACTGAAAGTACATGGGTGGAGTTTCTTCTTACTGCTGTTGAGTGCAGACATGTTTCTCTGTACTGATATAAGAGACAGAAATAAAGGATGTAAATAGATTTCTGTCTGCTTCTTTCCCCTCCCTGGGGGACACCAAAGGGGAGAGAGGAAGAACGGTGTGTTCCTCTCACACATCTGAGAAGAATCGCCGAGACCTCGCCTGCTTATCAGCAGAGTGGCGCAGCGGGGAGGTCGACAAGGAATATCTGCCGGTGCCTACGCTGTGGCACATTCCTCTGACCCAGGCAGAATTCCAACAAAACTGCCCTGGTAGATGACATTTGTCAAGAGAAAGATGGAGAGAGTTGTCAGGAGTTCAGCCTACACTTGAGTAGGACCCTGGCAGAGACACATGCCTGACTGGCATGTTCTCTCCCTCCTGGTCGATCGTTCGAGAGCTTCAAAAGCTTTCTTCAGCCCGAACATCACAGCGACCGATGCCAACCGACACTGGGACACTTAGGGATCCACAGAGTATGCACAGCATTGCGTGACAGACCTCAGCAACTCAGCATTTTGGCTAATCTACTTTATGTACATATAAACACACACGGAACACTGCAACATGGCTCCCTCTCTCTCTAGCATCAGACAGCAAAGAGAAAAAGGACAAAGGACAATAGTCCCACTTCACGGAACCCAGTAACACAAACATCCTGTCTCTGTCACTTCCACTCTGTGGAGTCAAAACATACACCGTCATGTGAAAGACAACAATCCCATGACTGCAATCATAGATCAGGAATTCTAACAAGAGTGTGGCCATGCTCATTCATCTTGACCTCTCAGTGGCATTCTGGTTGAAGGTGTGATGGAGCTGTTGTGAACGTGCAGGATGAATCCCACCCCTTCAGAGACGCAGTGAGCGCCCTTCCAGCTGATGCACGGTTCATGTTAGTTTGAGAGTGGCAGCCTTGCCCACAAAGATGGTTTCTCACTTTAGGACTGGAACGCTGGTGAGTCCAGAAACTCTGAGCCCAAGTAAGGTAGCCCTCTTCAGACTAACACCAGTCGCCCTTTGGGGGCGGATACATCTGGAGTGCACAGTATCATTGGGGGTGCAGAACTCATCTTGCCCATTTGCCTGTTCACATGCTCAAAGAAATCACCCAAAGGTTCATTGCTTCTCACTTATTTCATACAATATATACACCGCTTGATTGTAAACAACAACCACAACAAAAAAGGGTAAAGGTAAAGGACCCCTGGACAGTTAAGTCCAGTCAAAGGCGACTATGGGGTTGCAGCACTCAACTTGCTTTCAGGCTGAGGGAGCTGGTGTTTGTTCATAGACAGGTTTATGGGTCATGTGGCCAACATGACTAAACCACTTCTGGTGCAACGGGACACTGTGATAGAAGCCAGAGTGCATGGAAATGCCATTTACCTTCCTGCCACAGCGGTACCTATTTATCTACTTGCACTGGTGTGGTTTCGAACTGCTAGGTTGGCAGGAGCTGGGGCAGAGCAACAGGAGCTCACCCCATTGTGGGATTCGAAATACTGACCTTACGATCGGCAAGCCCAAGAGACTCAGTGGCTTAGATCACAGCGCTACCCGCGTCCCCCAACAACAACCTCAAAGCGATATGTTGTTGTTTAGTCGTTTAGTCATGTCCGACTCTTTGTGACCCCCTGGACCAGAGCACATCAGGCACTCCTGTCTTCCACTGCCTCCTGCAGTTTGGTCAAATTCATGCTGGTAGCTTCAAGAACACTGTCCAACCATCTCGTCCTCTGTCGTCCCCTTCTCCTTGTGCCCTCAATCAAAGTGATATACAAAAGACCAAACTGGAAAATGTGCAACATTCAAAAGTCAAAATACTAAGACAGATTAAAATTACCTCAGCTTTCTAAGCACCTGGGTAGCTTTGTCTTAATCATCATAATAATGATATTTTATTTACCGGTATATCCCGCATTCTCCAGCCAAAGCCGGGCTCAGAGCGGCTAACAGCAATAAGAAAAATAGCACAATGTAACTGCCTGCTGGATGTCCACAGGCAGGGAGTTCCACAGTGTAGCTGTAGCCAGCAGCAATCATACACAGAGCAGTGCATTGATTTAAATAGGTCTACTCTGAGTAAGCGAGCTATGCTATGTCTATGCTATGATTAGTGTCATGGATGAGTGGCATGTTGAACCTTAGACTCCCTATTCAGTCCCACACTCCATCCACAATACTACTCATTTCATTAAAAACAACAACACTCTGTTAAATGGAAGTGTTGGCTCAACTCAGCCGCATCTGTTTATTCACAGACTTATTTATTTCTTTATGTCACACCCTCCATTATTTCAAATCATCTCCAGTTTGAAAGATCAGGGTCAGCCGACGCCCGGCAAAAGCCCCCCGTTCCAAACAGTTCAGCCCCCCCCCCCCCGTCACAAGGCAGGCAGCTCATTGCTGTATGACTGGTTTAATTGTGGGCTGTAATAAAGGTCATAATTAATATCCCAACACAGACACTAACAAACAATTTTAAATTGCCAGCATAATCAAATGATGCAAACATCTACGAGCTACAAAAGTTCATTGCCGCAACTGACAATTTCTTAATTGTATTCAGTCATTCATGGAAATTTTATTAACATCGAACTGATGTATCCTGCCCCGTCTTTGTCACAACACCAGGGATCTAATTTCATTATTTTCCACAAGATTTGCTTGACTACTGCCATGATTCTAATATTGCTTTAGTCCAGATGTTTATGCTGTTTAAATTAGGAAGAAAAGGCTTTTGGGTAAACACAATTAAAGAAGTTTTTTTTCAAATTTAGTTTAACAAACTTCTTTTAATTAATGCATATAGCCGCAGAGTTGATGCCTTTTGCTTTGATTTTTTATTTAAATGCAGTCACCCTCCCCTCTCTGCCCCCCTGCCATGATGTGAATCACACACTGGGTACACGGCCCCCCTCTCCCTGCTTACAGCAACCTTTTAATTTCCCACAGACTTATGTTTGAGTACTCATTAGAGTGAAAGATATTGGTGGTTGTTTTTTTCTTTTTTCTTTTTGAGAAAACAGATCCTTTTACTCCTAAATCAACTCCTAATATATTTTGCATTGCAACGGCCCGCTTTAGATGTTCATCCCCCCCTTCATTTTGGAAAGTATCTGCAAGCAAAAAGGCAGGGGGAGGAATTATTTGAATTTCCATATCCTAGCACAGAATTTATTTCACATATGCATGTTATTGAGTCTGCGGATTTGTAAACCTCTTCTCAGCCTGAGGCCATCAAAGTGGTGTGCAAGGTATAAAAAAGAATCCCAAGAAATAAAAATTCGAAAGACAATTAAAACTATCTCTATTCACTCTATGGGCAATAAATCCACAGGTGTACAGTCAATATTTCAGACCCTCAAGGTGTTCCTATGTGCAGCTTTCTCCCAATTGAAGTGCAGAGTGTTTGAGGACCGGGACATTCGCAGGGAAAACAAAATGCTTGTTTACAAGGCTATTGTACTACCAACCTTACTGTATGCTTGTGAAACGTGCACCACTTATAAACACCATCTCCAACTCCTTGAAAGATTCCATCAACAGTGTCTCCGAAAAATCTTACACATCACTTGGGAAGACAGGTGAACTAATATCAGTGTACTGGATGAAGCAAAGATCACCAGTGTTGAAGCAATGGAAGACAATCTTACTTGGCTACGGGTGATGGCCAAAGAAGAAGATTTCCCAAGGACAGTTCTGGACTTACAGAAGCTGTCTTGGTTTCTGATTTGATCCTGGAATGTCCCGCTTTTCCTTAGGATGTTCCTATTCTTATCAGAGAAATGTTGAATGGTATTTAATTTTATAAATGACTGGGCCACACCTCAGCTGAAGCCTTCTGAAACAAACACATATTCAGTAGATAGCTACATATCATTCATGCTTGGGAGCCTAGTTTTGGTTGAAAGCCAGTACCAGGGGGCCATAGATGCAACACTAAAAGCCCAGTTAGAAATACAAGGTAAATATAAAGGATCCCTGGATGGTTAAAGTCCAGTGAAAGACGACTATGGGGTTGTAGTGCTCAACTTGCTTTCAGGCTGAAGGAGCCGGCATTTGTCCACAGACAGCTTTTCTGGGTCATGTGGCCAGCATGACCAAACTGCTTCTGGCGCAATGGGACACCGTGATGGAAGCCAGAGTTCACAGAAATGCCATTTACCTTCCTGCCACAGTGGTGCCTATTTATCTATTTGCACTGGTGTGCTTTAGAACTGCTATGTTGACAGGAGCTGGGATAGAGCAACAAGAGCTCACTCCATTGCAGGGATTCAAACTGCTGATCTTCTATGTATTATAAAAAGTAAACAACACTTATGTGACCCCAGTTATTTGACACACAGGGGGAAACCTACAGTTACAGTCCAAAAGGTGCACTGGGAGTTCTGTATATATGGGAGAATTTTAAAAAGCAAGTGGTCCTCGATGACCTGGTGCAAAAAGATCTTGTCATCCGGAGGGGCCCTGGCTGCCTAGATAAAACATTATAGCCCCACACACCCTTACCTGGGAGTAAGGCTGTGGCGTTTGCCCTCCTAGGTTTGTGACATCATACTGGGTTCATAAGGAAAGGGTTAACTAAGTGTAAAATGACTAACCAATAGGAACCTAAGGGGAGGAGTTAGAGTTAGAGTTGTTAAGAAGTCAGAGCTTTCCTGGGATTAGCCGGTTATTATCGAAAATTTATTCCAAAATTTAGTGAGTTAGCAGCTCCTTTATCTGACCTAACTCGGAGGAAGCGAGCACAGTGGTAGCACAGGGATCAATAGACTGTCAAACGTCCGGGGACCCTGTGTGATTGCCACAAAGGCCCATAGAACTCATTGCGGCTGTCTTCTGAGTAAACACTTAGCTATTTACTAGATGCAAGTCAGCAGCACCAGACGACCCCACTCAGCTAGGTGCCAGGGTAGATTTCACCCCGCACCTTGCAGAGTCAGGATGCCACCGGGTCCAGCTCTGGCAGTGGCAGCAACAAGCAGCTCTGGCTCACCCAGCCCTACCCATTGCCACCCCACCACCACACTTACCTGACCTGGGGATCACAGGCTCTACTGGTCAAAGTGGGAGCCTCAGTGATTCCCGCTGGAAACAAACCAGAACTGCTCCAAGAAAACGCACATGGCATATAGGAGCGCTAGGCCCTGGTGGGCTGCCCTCTTACCCGTTTGTGATTGGTCAAGTGGATAGCTGGCCAATCGTGCTGTGGCCCCCGTTACACATTTTTTACCTGTGTCCCCCTTGGAATATCCTGTGGCCCCCGGTTGGGAAACACTGCACTAGAGCACACACACAAAGCTCTCGGGATCCCTGAGATTTTGAATGCCTAGGGGCCTCCACAGGCTTTAATCTGGCACTGGAAATGACAGCCAAATGGAACAACCTTACAAATGAGCCCTGATCCTTCCACCATCAGCAAAGGGCTGTGCTATGTATTGAAGTTCTCACCTTGGCCACCAGGAGTATTGTGTATATAGTTTTCACTCAGGTCCACGCCAGTTACTTTAGGCGGGAAACCCTGGGTTGTTGTTACAATATTGACAGCCGGCTGCCTATGAAAGCAGGCTGGCTGAGCTGTTTGCTGTTTAGTTCAGTTCCAGGTTACTTATAAGGAACTACTTGGAGAAATCTCTGTGTCGTCTGAAATGTCCACCCACTATTTAATAGGCTGTAACTCTGCTGTTGTCTTTGTCCATGGAGTTTTCTTGGCAGGGATACTGGAGTGGCTTGCCGGTTCCTGCTCCAGGTGGGTCACGTTTGGTCAAAACTCTCCACTATGACCTGTTCATCTTGGGTGCCCTGCTCAGCATAGTTCATAGCTTCTCTGAGTTATTCAAGCCCCTTCGCCACGACAAGGCAGTGATCCATGAAGGGGGATTCATGTTCATGAGAAGAGAAGACTCCCTGGAAAAGACCCTGGTGTTGGGAAAGATGGAGGGCACAAGGAGAAGGGGATGACAGAGGACGAGAGGGTTGGACAGTGTTCTCGAAGCTACCAGCATGAGTTTGACCAAACTGCAGGAGGCAGTGGAAGACAGAAGTGCCTGGCGTGCTCTGGTCCATGGGGTCACGAAGAGTCGGACACGACTAAACGACTAAACAACAACAACAACTCAGCTGTGGAGCATCGAGAGGCTCCAGCTCAGCGATGGAATGTCTTGCTTTCCACACAGAAGGTCTCGGGTTCAACCCCCCTTATCTTCAGGTAGGTGTGGGAGAGATCCCTATCCGAAAACCAGTTAACATAGATGATGTCATGGGTGCCTTAGTTGAGATTCCTGCATTGCAGGGGGGTTGGACTAGATGACCCTGGGGTCCCTCCCAATGCTAGAATTTTATGGTTCTATGATTCTGAGCTAGATGGACCAAAGGCATGACTCAGTATAAGACAGCTTCCTATGTACCTACATTCCAATGAAAGGTGAGTCTCCTCACCTGCAAATGGAAGGAAAAGGTACAGATGGGAATCCCATTCATTCCCTATTCATTCATTTTAGGACAAATGTAAATTGAATTGAATGGGGCTTATTTGGTTCCATTTGCCTTTCACTCTGAAATGAACGTGCAGCTGATCTCTTGGACTGAAGTGTAATATCGTTCCTTCCCATTGACTGGTTTTGTGTTTTTTTTGTCTCCTTTTAAACCAGAAAGTGGAATAAAACATCCACCTGCATTATTTCTGTAAACCTGCATCTGTTACTCCATCCATCTTCCTGGAAGCAGGTCAGGATCTAAGTAATACATCAGTGCATAAGTTGTCATTCTTGCAATTTGAAAGCAATTTCTCTGCAGTCAAACCACCCATCTTCCTGTGCGATTCAAAAGAATTCCAGAGTTTTCTCACTGGTTATGTTCCGTGGTGGGAGGAGAAGGAGAAAAGGCCTGCAAGGAGAATGTGAGGGCCCCAGTTGCCAAGGTTAAAACTTGCAGTAGCCCTCAACTTAGGACATTCGAGAGTCACATAAGAAGAGTCTTCTGGATCAGATCGGTTGCCCATCTAGAACAGCATCCTGGTCTCTCATGGCCAGCCAGATGACTATGGGAATCCTACAGACAGGACCCAAGCACAACAGTAGCCATTGATAGCCTTTAGTTCCATGAATTTGCCTGATCTTCTCTTACAGTGGGTGCCCACCACTGCAACTTGTGCCAGTGAATTCCATAATTATGTATTGCCTGAAGAAGTTCTTTCTTTGGTCCTGAAACTTCCAGCTCCATAGGATGCCCCTGAGCTCTAGTGTCACGAGACACGCTGTTAGGTGGACACACATGAGCCATGCCCCAAATGTCCCCACCTGCTCAGGCCCCAACCTTCTAGTGTTGAGCAGGGAAGGTCTGCAGGGTCCCCATTGTGTAGAGGAGCTGTTTTTGACACCAAGTGAACAGGAGTAAATGCCTCTCACAGACCTCTTCCACTCAACACGCGAAAGTCATGGAAGATAGAAGCTGGTGAGGACAGATGCGGGTGGTGACCTCGGGCACATGCACTTTCCCGCTTCTGAACACCCTGCGTTCAAGCAACTGCTTAGGCCATGGTTTTGGGAGGACCCACTGAGCTCCCAACATGGGTTTGCTTGGCAGTCAGGCAGCATTCCCACAGGATGCAGTGAAAGCCACCAACTTGGGTGGCCTTAAAAGAGGAACAGGCAGAAACACAGAAGTAATGAGGACTAAGGGACGCAGGTGGCGCTGTGGGTTAAACCACAGAGCCTAGGACTTGCCGATCATAAGGTCGGTGGTTCAAATCCCTACAATGGAGTGAGCTCTCGTTGCTCGGTCCCTGCTCCTGCCAACCTAGCAGTTCAAAAGCACGTCAAAGTGCAAGTAGATAAATAGGTACCACTCTGGCGGGAAGGTAAACGGTGTTTCCGTGCGCTGCTCTGGTTCGCCAGAAGCGGCTTAGTCTTGCTGGCCACATGACCGGCTCCCTCGGTCAATAAAGCGAGATGAACACCACAACCCCAGAGTTGGTCACGACTGGACCTAATGGTCAGGGGGTCCTTAATGAGGACTAGCCATTATGGCTGTGTTTTTGTATTTGAGGCAGCATGTCTCAAATACCAGCTGCTGGCAATCACAGGTGGGCAGGAGTGCTGTTGTACTCATGTTCTGCTTTGGGGCTTCCTTCAGGCATATGCTTGGCCATACGAGAGCAGGATGCAGGAATAGATGGACCGCTGACCAGGTTCAGCAGGCTCTTCTCAAGCGGTCAAATGTACCCTAGGAGGAGTGCCAGCTTCCTAGCCCAGTCCCATCTCTTGGGATGAGAACAGAATGACGGTGTCCACCTATGCACAGAGGTGACGTCAGGTGTTGAGACATCTTTTCCTGTCCCTACTCATCTATCATAGAGTCCTCCTCCTCCTCCTCCTCCTTATTAAAATTTATATACTACCTCCCTTTATCTGAAGATCTCAGGGTGGTTCACAAGATAAAAATACAGGATAAAAGTACAAAATAAATAGCTAAAACAAAACAGAACAATAACCTCCCACAAGCACTTTTAAATGGCCATAGAATATTAACCAGCCAAAGGCCTAGTTAAAGAGGAATGCTTTCACCTCATGCCTAAAGGTGTATAATGAAAGCGCCCGCCAAACCTCCCTGGGGAGAGCATTCCACAAATGAGGAGCCACTGCAGAAAAGGCCCTGCTCTCATGTTGCCGCCCCCTGGACCTCTCATGGAGGAGGCACAGGAAGGGCTTCACATGATGATCACAGGGTCTGGGTCAATTCATATGGGGAGAGGTGGTCCATGAGGTATTGCAGTCCTGAGCCATGAACTATTGACTCTGTTGCAACCTGTATCTTGATCCATGTTTGAGCCATGTTTTGACTTTGGGAATAAAATCTTCAGGAACTCCCAAACTGAGAGTCTGAGTACTTTGTCTGAGTAACAAAGCCGGGGCCAGCAGGTGTAAAATACTTGCTTCTAGTATCTTCAAACTGATAAAAATAAAATTGTTAGGCTTATAGCTTATATATTTTACATGGAGGATTTAAAAAAACAACACTGGTGAGCTGGAACTACCTAACTCATCACCTCTTCTGTCTCATTTTCATGCATCGCTAACATTACTTTAAAAGGTAAAGTATAATACGCAGGAGTCCTATCGATAAAGGGAAATGGCTCTTCACAGTTAGTTCATATTCACAAGGATGACTTCAGATTCTACGCTCCATGACTAGAGCTACTTTCATAGCATCTTCCTGCTCAAAAGAGGGAGAGGAAAGAGAACAAGCAGGAGGAAGAGGTGGAGCTTAGGGTGTTAAGTTGGAAACCACAATGTGTATTTCCCCTGAACTATCTGTTAGTTTCAACCCTGCCGTCTACTAACAGGAAGCACGCAAGGTTGCTTGTACCCAGCACAAACTAGTTTGAAAGTCACCAGAAGAAGGCGAGCGGCAATTCACAAGCAACAAAGGACCTGCACGCTCTTCTCACGAAGCTGTGAGCCCCCTCTAGGGACAGAAACGCATCTTGGATTTGAGTCCTGCAGTGCATCTATACTATACAAAGGAATTACCATTTCCTTGTGCTACAAAGAGACACAGCACATAATGCTTCTGTGGACTTCTGGTGTGAAGCCTGCATGTAGACCCTAGTCATGTCTGACTGCTGAATCTGTGTGTACATGAGAGCAGTGATTGGCTGAAATGAATCATTCGGCGGCAGTGGTGGAATGAAATGTATGCAAAATAATAATATATATATATTCAGGTATGCTTATCAAAGAAGTATGAGCAGCTAAAGGAGTATGAACAAAGGCCGCATGTGCATAAGTCTATACATTTTTTCAATCAGATGGTTCCAAAAGCTGGTAGTGCATATTTAACAAGCTGCCTCATTTTCCCATCAGGTAGCCTCTATGGTGGAAATCTGTGCTTGGCAATCGCTCCATGTATACCATGTCAATTTTATATATTTTTTTAAAAAATGTTGAAAAAATATTATCCCAAGAACATACGTAAAATTATAAATATTCAGCACCTCAAGCTTTTGATATACTTTAGTGCACATGAACGGAGTAGCTGTCAAAATTACAACAGGCAACTCAAGTAATTATGCAGATTTATGCAAAACATTAACAAGAAGAATTAAATGCACAAATGAGGTGGCTACACTTGAATTGTTAAGATTATGAATAATTACCATGAATCTTTTTTGCTCTTAATATAACTTGTTTTTGATAAACAAAGCCTTAATTATCAGAATCCTTTGGAGAATATTGGTGACCTTCATTAATCTTACAAAACAAGTCTCTTGTGTTCTGCATTGTAAAAAAGCACATGCTTAGAATAAGTACACAGACCATGGGAAAAGCCTATGCTAATGGCTACTACAAAAGTAGCACGCGATCGAGCCGCGCTTCTCTGTACATAGTCTTTGGCACACATAGGAGGAGCAAAGTGTGTGTTTTGCAAAGTTTGGGAGGAAAACGCAAGGCTTTTGTTTTTAGAGGGATGAAGACATGGCTTTGTTGAGCCTCCATATTCAACGGCAGTGTGCTGAGTGGGGGAACCATTGTGGGAGAAAACTGTTGGTTTCATGACCTGTTTGGGGGGCTTTCTGGAAACTGAATGTTGGACTAATATAATTCTTTCCAGACACGGGACCCATCCCTTCTCCCTCGCTTTCTGAGTCCTATATTTGTATTGAAGAAGAAGGAGAGTTTGGATTTGTTATCCTGCTTTATCACTACCCGAAGGAGTCTCAAAGTGGCTAACATTCTCCTTTCCCTTCCTCCCCCACAACAAACACTCTGTGAGGTGAGACTCAGAGACTTCAAAGAAGTGTGACTAGCCCAAGGTCACCCAGCAGCTGCATGTGGAGGAGCGGGGACGCGAACCCAGTTCCCCAGATTACGAGGCTACCGCTCTTAACCACTACACCACACTGGCTCTGTCATTGCCGTGGGTTGGACTACTGGGTCGCTTCCAACTCTAGGATTCTGGGATTCACTTTAGGGCAGGCTGCAACCCAAGAGGGAGGGAGAGACCAGTTAGCTGAGGCTTCTCCATTAGGAGCCTACCCCACCTGCCTACCTTCTTATTTATGACAAAGACCTTCTGGAATAGGAGTTGGTAGAGCATGAGACTCTTAATCACAAGGCTGTGGATTCAAGTCCCACAATGGTCAAAAGATGCCTGCATTGAAGGGGGTTGGGCTAGGTGACCGTCATGGTCCCTTCTAATTCTATAAAGCCAGGGTTAGCGCTGCTCATCAGCTTCTTCCTCTTAAGTATCAGTCTTGCCCTTGAAGAACTCAGCAGAGAGGAGCATGGGGGCAGAACTGGAATTGGTTTGGCCCCACCTGCTATGGGCTCTGGAGCCACCTACTGTTAGTCTTCCTGCTTCCCACCCAACCAGCCCCAATGGGTGCCATCCATCTATTGCTGATCTATGTCACTGTCTGCCAAAGAATTGATGCTTTTGAATTCTGGTGCTGGAGGAGACTCTTGAGAGTCCCATGGACTGCAAGAAGATCAAACCTATCCATTCTGAAGGAAATCAGCCCTGAGTGCTCACTGGAAGGACAGATCCTGAACCTGAGGCTCCAATACTTTGGCCACCTCATGAGAAGAGAAGACTCCCTGGAAAAGACCCTGATGTTGGGAAAGATGGAGGGCGCAAGGAGAAGGGGACGACAGAGGATGAGATGGTTGGACAGTGTTCTCGAAGCTACCAGTATGAGTTTGACCAAACTGCGGGAGGCAGTGGAAGACAGGAGTGCCTGGCATGCTCTGGTCCATGGGGTCACGAAGAGTCAGACATGACTAAACACCTAAACAACAACAATTCCACAACAACAACAACAATTTTATTATTTATACCCTGCCCATGTGACTGGGCTGATCCAGCCCCTCTGGGCAGCTTCCAACACATATAAAAATGCAATAAAACATTAAACATTAAAATTCTTCCCTATACAGTTGTCTTCTAAAGGTTGTCTGGTTACTTATCTCCTTGGCTCTGGCGTCACATACCCTCTAACATTTCTCTGATAAACAAAGGGACGTCCTAAGGAAAAGTGGGACATTCTGGGATCAAATCAGAAACCGGGATGGCTTCTGTAAATCCAGAACTGTCCCCAGAAAATAGGGATACTTGGAGGGTCTGTAACAAAAGGATGCTGGACCAGATGGGTCTTTAGCGTGATCCTGAGCCGCTCTTTTCATATTCTTATAGAAGACAGCAAAAGCTAGCTTTGGTCTGCAGCCTGACACACCACGGGTGCCACAGAGCTTTTTGTCTCTTCACCCATATCCTGTTTTCCGCCTCTCTCTCTCACCACCCCCCTCTGCCAGCCAGCCAGCCAGTTCCCTTCTGCGGATGCCAATTTCCAGAAGCCCTCGTTCCTCCGCCACTTGGCCAGCTGCTGCTCCGCGGCAGAAAACTAGGGAACCATTTCCATTTCTGCTTCCGCGGTAATTTTTACATTGCCCTCCTTTCCTTCAGATAAACAGTGGGACCTCTTTGAGTCCCCTCAGTTAATTTCAGAATTAATTTGCAAGGCTGTCATCAACAGTGTAACAATTCACTGATCAACAGTTGCAGTTCTTCATAACACTGTCAAACTCCCAGCTGCCACTGTGCCAGCCTGGCCATCCCTTCCCCCACCTCCTTTCCTTTCTCTTCTCTCCACCCTCCCCCCCCCCAATCCCTTCCCATTCTTTTGCCGGGGCCTAGACATCCTGCCTTGGGACTACTAGTAAAGGAGGACTTTAGACGCATTAAGTCTTTACTGCCAGCTACAATATCTCTTCCCCAGAGAGCCAGCTGTCAGATCAATGGTGTTTTTGTCATAAAAAATCCCTCCAAAGGGACTCAAATTTGTTTTGGCAAATGTCAAGTAGCTTTGATGCATAAAAACCAACTTAAAGAGGTCACATTTCAAAAAAAACGTGACTTTATTTTTTATTTTTATTTTTAAGGGGAGCTGCAGAGTTATGTAATGAGAGCAGGCCTGGATTGTAATCAAAGGGGGGGGGGGATTGGGGAGTTGGAAGGGGACATCACTCCGAAACATGGGCAGATGCACATCGGAATGAGTTGCGTGCATCTGTTTTGTGTAACATGTCTGACTGGGCACCATGTCAGTGGAAATCAGCGCAGTGAAATTTACATTACAGACAACCTTTGCAGGATGCTGTTGGCATTGGGCAAAAGATTCCTATATTGCAGGGAGTTGGATAAGATGATTCTTGCGGTCAATTCCAGCTCTACAATTCTATGATTCTACCCTGTGGGGTAGAGAGGAGGGGACGCTTGTCCATCCAGATATTGGTCTACAATTTGCACCATCTGTGACCATCAGCAAGGCTGAAAGTTGGACTCCTGCAACATCTGGAGGACCGCAGGCTCTCCATCCTTGCTGAAGGAGCATCTATGAGGATTGTGGGCAGTGATTAATTTCAAAGAAATATCACACTAGAGGGAAGGCGGGCATGACATGATTGGAAAGCCTCCTTCCTTCCAATCCAGTTGGAAGGTATTTAAAGAATATTTGCAAAATCATATTGAAAAACCAGAACTCCTATAAGAATAAACAAGTTCTGCTATAAATACTGAAATATCAAATAATATGGATAACAATGCGTAACAGGAAAAGAAGTAGAAAGTTGGTTTAATAGTGTGTGAAAGAAAGTAATAGAAATGGAAAGAAATTGCAATTGAGTAGATTGGAAGTCAATCTAGACAGCATCTTAAAAAGCAGAGACATCACCTTGCCAACAAAGGTCTGTATAGTTAAAGCTATGGTTTTCCCAGTAGTGATGTATGGAAGTGAGAGCTGGACCATAAAGAAGGCTGATCGCCAAAGAATGGATGCTTTTGAATTATGGTGCTGGAGGAGACTCTTGAGAGTCCCATGGACTGCAAGAAGATCAAACCTATCCATTCTTAAGGAAATCAGCCCTGAGTGCTCACTGGAAGGACAGATCCTGAAGCTGTGGCTCCAATACTTTGGCCACCTCATGAGAAGAGAAGACTCCCTGGAAAAGACCCTGATGTTGGGAAAGATGGAGGGCACAAGGAGAAGGGACAACAGAGGACAAGATGCTTGGACAGTGTTCTCGAAGCTACCAGTATGAGTTTGACCAAACTGCGGGAGGCAGTGGAAGACAGGAGTGACTGGCATGCTCTGGTCCATGGGGTCACGAAGAGTCGGACACAACTAAATGACAAAACAACAACAAAAACAGGGTGGGCGAGCCACACTCACCAGTGTGATGGTGAAGCCTCCCCAAATAGCCTTTGTTCATACTTTTTATATGCATCCCCCATCCCTTTTGCCCTTTCCTGCACTGATCGAAACAGGACACCCTGCCTGGAGACCTTTAAGGGGAGAGTTGCCTGGCAGAGGGAGGTTTTCCTGAAAACTCCCTAGCAACGTTATCTGGTCTTCACATATTTGTGGCTCATCCTCCTAAATTCTAAAGCAGGTAGCTTTTTACATAAGGAAAAGGGCATCAGTTAGGCTAACCAAAAAAAAAAAAACAGGAAAAGAACAGGCCTCTGTGCCTTTTCCTGAGACCCCACAATGTCTTCACTTAGTGTCACCGGATGTACCAGTGAGAGGAGGGCATTCCACAAACAGGGCACTACATAAGGATTTATGATGAGTTAAAAAAAATGTTTGGAATAACCTTTCTAAAAAGACCAGAGGCATTTCTGTTAAGTATTGTTGGCAGGGACATCCCGAATGCCTTTAGGGAGGTGTTTTTATATGCAACGGCTGCAGCTCAGACTTTGGTGGCAAAGGGGTGGAAGGAAGTAGGTATACATTTCGGTAATACCTAGGTATACATGTATTTTGTTTTTCTAGCTTGATTAAAATTATTTATTATTTCATAACAGGTAGATCAGGAGTCAGCAACCTTTTTCAGCCATGGGCCAGTCCACCGTTCCTCAGACCATGTGGTGGCCGGACTATATTTTTTTTGGGGGGGGGGAATGAGCAAATTCCTATGTCCCACAAATAACCCAGAGATGCAATTTATATAAAAGGACACATTCTACTAATGTAAAAACACACTGGTTCCCGGACCATCCATGGGCTGGATTGAGAAGGCGATCAGGCCGCATCCGGCCCACGAGCCTTAGGTTGCCTACCCCTGAGGTAGATAGTTAAGAGCTTAGGCAGCTTCAGCGCTGGGTGCCGGGCACCCCCCAGAATTTGGTGCCTGGGTGTCCTGCACCCCTTGCACCCCCGGGTAAAGACAGCCCTGTTTCCAGCAGCTAGGATCCACCAGCATACTGTCTTCATTAATGGAAGTAGAACATATCTACTGTGGCTAATATCAGACCTGTTCTTCATGAATTTGGCCAATCCTCTTGTCATGCAAGTTTGTGGCCATCGCTGCCTCCTGCGTTTGCAAGTGCCATAGTTTAACAATGTGCTGCAACAGAGACCTCTTGGCCCCTCTTTGACTTGGCTCTAGAAACAAACAGCTAACTTGTGAAGACAAAATAAAATCTGTGTTATATGTTTGGATCCATACTTTCCCAAGCATCAGTATTCAAAGTGCTACTTTTGAGAGGTCCAGAGGGTGGCAACATGAGAATGGGGCCTTCTCTGCAGTGGCTCCCCGTATGTGGAATGCTCTCCCCAGGGAAGTTCACTACGCACCTTTACGCACCAGGCAAAAACTTGCCTTTTTAACCAGGCCTTTGGTTGGTTTGATTGATGTCCTTTGCCCTTTTAATATGTGGGTTTTGGGAGAGAGGGAGTATTGAGTTGTTGTTTTTATTTTGATTACGTATTTTGTGGTTTTATATTTTTATTTTATTCTGTGAACTGCCCCGAGACCTCTGGGTATAGAGCAGACCCCATTATTCTGCCCGGACACTGAGGTCCAGCACCGAGGGCCTTCTGGAGGTTCCCTCCCTGTGAGAAGTGAGGTTACAGGGAATGAGGCAGAGGGCCTTCTCGATGGTGGCGCCTGCCCTATGGAACACCTTCCCATCAGATGTCAAGGAAATAAACAACTATTAGACTTTTAGAAGACTGTAGGCAGCCCTGTTTCGGGAAGTTTTTAATGATTGATGTATTATTGTATTTTAATATTTTATTGGAAGCCGCCCAGATTGGCGGGGAATACATAAATTATTATTATTATCATCATCATCATCATCATCATCATTATTATTTACTCATTTCCATTCAGCAACTACGTCTCACCCATCTGAGTCCTTGTTATGAGAAGACAGATAAGTTTTCATTTTTTCTCTCTCTCTTAAAAACAAAAACAAATCTTCCTTTGCCAAGTGCAGAGAACATCAAAATGTCAAGTGCAACTTAGCTTTCAAATTCCCTTCGAAGTCCTTCATTAAATCCTAAAGCCGTTAACAAGGGGTCTGGCCGCTCCCCCTACCTATCGCTGATACATAATTGAGAAGCTGCTTTTAAAAAAATAAATGAAAAGTTGAAAAAATAAACCAACATTATTAAGCTGCATTTATTTCTGGAGTGGTGTTGAAAAAAGAAGAGGAAGCCTGAAGCATTTATCTGTGTTATGTGCTTGACGTTTTCGCTTCTAATCAGAATCCTTTCAGTCACCTGAGCCACCATTCCCTTTCCTAGCTCTCTATCTCTCTCTCTTTTCTGGCTCTCTGGTAAAAACATGAGCAGAGCCTGCTGGATCAGACCAATGGCCTATCAATCTGACACCCTGCCCCCGCATTTCTATGCAAAATTTAATTGTTGTTGTTTAGTTGTTTAGTTGTGTCCGTCTCTTTGTGACCCATGGACCAGAGCACACCAGGCACTCCTGTCTTCCATGGCCTCCCGCAGTTTGGTCAGACTCATGCTTGGTAGCTTTGAGAACATTATCCAACCATCTCGTCCTCTGTCGTCCCCTTCTCCTTGTGCCCTCCATCTTTCCCAACATCAGGGTCTTTTCCAGGGAGTCTTCTCTTCTCATGAGGTGGCCAAAGTATTGGAGCCTCAGCTTCAGGATCTGTCCTTCCAGTGAGCACTCAGGGCTGATTTCCTTCAGAATGGATAGGTTTGATCTTCTTGCAGCCCATGGGACTCTCAAGAGTCTCATGAGCAGAGCCTGCTGGATAAGGCAAATGGCCCATCAATGCGACATCCTGCCCCCACATTTCTATGCAAAATTTAATAGAATCACATAATCATACAATCGTGGAGTTGGAAGGTACCTGAGGGCCATCTCGTCCAGCTCTCTACAATGCACCCATGACAGGTGGCCATCCAACCTCTGCTTTAAAACCTCCGAAGAAGAAGAAGAAGAAGAAGAAGAAGAAGAAGAAGAAGAAGAAGAAGAGTTTGGCTTTGATATTCCACTTTTTCACTACCCTAAGGAATCTCAAAGCGGCTAACAATCTCCTTTCCCTTCCTCCCTCACAACAAACACTCTGTGAGGTGAGCGAGGCTGATATACTTCAGAGAAGTGTGACTAGCCCAAGGTCACCCAACAGCTGCATGTGGAGGAGCAGGGACGCAAACCCAGTTCGCAAGATTACGAGTCCACCACTCTTAACCACTACACCACCCTGGCTCTCACAACCTTCTGATGGAGTCTGTGAAACAGCACTTACTGTCAGAAAGCTCTTCTGAAGGTTCAGCTGGTTTCTCCTTTCTTGTAATCTGAGGACATTGATTTGGTTCCTACCCTCAGGAGCAGCAGAAAACAAGCTTGCTCCATCTTCCACAAGACAGCCCTTCAGATTTTTTATGATGGCTATCATATCACCTCTCAGTCTTCTCCAGGCTAAGCATACCCAACTCCCTCAAATGTTTCCCTCACATCCATTCTCTATCAACTTATGAGGTGAGAAACTGCATTAGAAAATTATGGAACGGGAGAGAAAAAACCCTAGAGGTCCTTCTGTCTACGCTGTACTTACCTGTTGTAGGAACTTTCCATGAAGCAGATGGGCATGACCTATGGAAGATCTGGATGAGTTGTCAGAAAAATCCATGTGGCCAATGAAACAACCAGTGTATGGTTGTACACCCTGGACATCGGGTCTAAAACCCCATGTCCAAATAAGTGAATGGGTACTTACTTACCTATTGATCGTAGAGGCAATGGATCTTCACTGCTGGAGTATTCAGACACACTATGTTGGCTCTCTCTTTGTCATAAACAGCCTTGAGACTTTGGACTAAGAGATTCTGGTGGCATAACTAGGGTGTTCAATAATAGAACATGAAGCAACTTTTCATTCAGTTGGTATCTCCCCCCACCCCACAGAACAATTATGATGGATGCCAGCTACTTTGATGTGCCCCTTCACCTGAGCCCATACATATGGATCAACTCTGAAAAAGCCTTAAAAGGCTCAGGACTGCAATACCTCAAGGACTGCCCCTTGCCATATGAACCTACCCAGACCCTGAGATCATCTTCTTGTGTGCCTCCTCCTTGAGAGGTCCGGAGGGTGGCAGCACCAGAACGGTCCTTTACTGCAGTGGCTCCCTATTTGAGGAATGCTTTCCCCAGGGAAGTTCGCCTGGCGCCTTCATTATAAACCTTTAGGCACCTGGCAAAATCATTCCTCTGCAACCAGGCCTTTAGCTGATTGACACCCGATGCCCTTTTAAAATGTGCTGTGGAAGAGCAGATTATTATTATTATTATTATTATTATTATTTGGTGGCTTCCACTGAATATTAAAAACAATACAGCATCAGACATTAAAAACTTCCCTAAATAGGGCTGCCTTCAGTTGTCTTTTAAAAGTAAAATAGTTGTTTATTGCCTTGATATCTGCTGGGAGGGTGTTCCACAGGGCAGACGCCACTACTGAGTAGGCCCTCTGTCTGGTTCCCTGTAACCTCACTTCTTGCAATGAGGGAACCGCCAGAAGGCCCTCGGTGCTGGACCTCAGTGTCCAGGCTGAACAATGGTGGTGGAGACACTCCTTTAGGTATACTGGACTGAGGCCGTTTAGGGCTTTAAAGGTCAGCACCAACACTTTGAATTGTACTGGGAGCCAATGCAGATCTTCCAGGACCGATGTTATATGGTCTTGGCGGCCGCTCCCAGTCACCATTCTAACTGCCACAGTTTAATTAATTGCAGTTTCCAGCTCACCTGCAAAGGTAGCCCCACGGAGAGCGCATTGCAGTAGTCCAAGCAAGAGATAACTAGAGCATGCACCACTCTGGCAAGACAGTCTGCAGGCAGCTAGGGTCTCAGATTATTGGGTTGTCTTTGTTTTTATTATGTGTGAGATATATATATATATATATATATATATATATATATATATATATATAATTTGTTGTGAACTACCCTGAGATCTTACGGGTATAGGGCGGCATGCAAATTTAAATCATCACCATCATCAGACTTTTAGACTGAGCCCAATTTATGTCCTCCCAGATCACCCTGGCCATGCCACATTCTATACATGAGGGGCGGATCATTCAAATCCATCAGAAATAAGCTAACTTCAGAGCTGATTTCTGCATTTTATCCTCACAAAGGACAGAAAGTCAAACTTTTTTTCGCACTTGGAAGTAATAAACTTGAACCAGCCAAAAGGCAAAGTCTGTGTATCAACATCGGTACTTGCGACGATATAAACAACTTTGTTTTCCTCTCCTATTTTGCAAGCCAAGTAGAAAGACTGTGTAATCAGCTGTAATTATTGCTTTTGAAAATGTGAGCTTTACATTCTGCGAAATCTCCTTTTTTTATATAAAAAAAATATATATAAATACAGGAAGCTTCTCAAAATACATTTACTCAATTCAACAAAGAAGGGGAAAATATCAAACTAAGTTAGGACACTCAAGTGTTATTTGCAGCAATCACGATAAAGTCAATTTTGGCGTAAATCATGATTGTCATAAACACTCACAAAACATATTATTTACCAGATGGCAATTTCACTCAAGCAAACACATCAAACTTATGTTTCATTATTGTCAAATAAAGATGAACTTGCCACTGGGATAACCTCCAGTACTTAAACAAACACTTCTCCGAGCACAATGGATGACGCGGCTTGTTATTTGGGAAGCAAAGAGCTCCAAATAAATTCTCATGACTCGGCAACAGCAGTCCTGAGTTGTGAGTAGAGAGGAGAGGCAGCAGACCATGGGCTGTTCTTCTTTCAGCAGTATAAAGCTTCTGGCCCAAGGAAAGAACTCAGGTTTGGGTCAGCAGAATAAAGTCAGCACCCTGGACAGCTCTGTACCTGGCTCAGACTTGATTTTCCATGTAGGAGAACTGAAAATAATGTGAATATATTTCACATCTGGCAACCAATGCACCCTTTGGGTTTCAGATAGTACATGGGTAAAGGTAAAGGGACCCCTGACCATCAGGTCCAGTTGTGACTGACTCTGGGGTTGCGATGCTCATCTCGCTTTACTGGTCGAGGGAGCCAGCGTACAGCTTCCGGGTTATGTGGCCAGCATGTCTAAGCCACTTCTGGCGAACCAGAGCAGTGCACGGAAACGCCGTTTACCTTCCCACTGGAGTGGTACCTACTTATCTACTTGCACTTTGACGTGCTTTCGAACTGCTAGGTTGGCATGAGCAGGGACTGAGCAACAGGAGCTCACTCTGTCGCAGGGTTTTGAACCGCCAACCTTCTGATCGGCAAGTCCTAGGCTCTGTGGTTTAACCCACAGTGCCACCCACGTCCCCCCAAGGTAGGGTAAAGGTACAGGGGACCCCTGACCATTAGGTCCAATCGTGGCCGTCTCTGGGGTCGCGGCGCTCATCTCGCTTTACTGGCCGAGGGAGCCGGCATACAGCTTCCGGGTCATGTGGCCAGCATGACTAAGCTGCTTCTGGCGAACCAAAGCAGTGCACAGAAATGCCGTTTACCTTCCCGCCAGAGTGGTATCTATTTATCTACTTGCACTTTGACGTGCTTTCAAACTGCTAGGTTGGCAGGAGCAGGGACCGAGCAATGGGAGCTTACCCCGTCACGGGGATTCGATCTGCCAACCTTCTGATCGGCAAGTCCTTGGCTCTGCGGTTTAACCCACAGTGCCACCTGCATCCCCTAGTACACGGGTCTAAAAAGCCAGGCACACAAATTTTCACTGCCCTCCAGCTTCTATGGTGGCTCATTTACCAGAAGTAATGTATGTAGTGTTAACCCTGTATACTTGATTCTGACCAAACTAAGCCTCCTAGAGCAAAATAGACATCAGGAGGTTTAGAACATTAGACTCTTAATCTCAGGGTTGTGGGTTCAAGCCCCACGCTGGGCAAAATCTTTCTGCATTTCAGGGGGTTGGATTAAATGACCCTTGTGGTCCCTTACAACTCCATGGTTCTAAGAAGCCATTTAGATTTCCCAAAGTTGCTCCCAAGATAGCACCACTCTGGGACATTCTGGGACATTTAATTGGCAGCTAGGCTCAGCTACCCAGCAGTGCTGAGAGAGCTGGGATGGGGTATTGTTTGTTGAAAGGAGGCCGCAAGGAGCGTCTCCACCCCCATCATTCTGCCCGGACACGGACGTCCATCACTGAGGGCCTTCTGGTGAGTCCCTCACTGCGAGAAGTGAAGCTACAGGGAACCAGGCAGAGGGCCTTCTCGATAGTGGCACCCGCCCTGTGGAATGCCCTCCCATCAGACGTCAAGGAAATAAACAACTATCTGACTTTTAGGAGACATCTGAAGGCAGCCCTGTTTAGGGAAGCTTTTAATGATGTTTTGTCACTTTTTTATTATTAATAATAATATTCTGTTGGGAGCTGCCCAGAGTGGCTGGGGAAACCATTTATTTATGTAGAAATAAATAGATATGATAAATAAATAGAAATAAATAGAATAAATAGATATTTATTTATGTATAAATAGATAGATAGATGATAGATAGAGATAGATAGATAGATAGATAGATAGATAGATAGATAGATAGATAGATAGATAGAGATAGATAGATAGATAGATAGATAGATAGATAGATATAGATAGATAGATAGATAGATATAGATGTTATACCCTGGCCAGAGCCGAGCTTAGGGCGGCTAACACCAATAAAATTACAATAAAACATAATAGGGGGAACAAACAAAATACCAAAACCAGTTTATTAAACTACGGGTTAAAATACGATTTAAAATGCAGCCTCATTTTAATAGTAGCCCATAAATCAAAACCATAAGGGGAGGGAAACATAAGGGTCAGACTGAGTCCAAACCAAAGGCCTAATGGAACAGCTCTGTCTTGCAGGCCCTGAGGAAAGATGTCAAGTCCCGCAGGGCACTGGTCTCTTGTGACAGAGCATTCCACCAAGTCGGGGCCAGTACTGAAAAGGCCCTGGCCCTTGTTGAGACCAATCTAACCACCTTGCGACCTGGGACCTCCAAAGTGTTGTTATTTGTGGACCTTAAGGTCCTCTGCGGGGCATACCAGGAGAGGTGGTCCCGTAGGTACGAGGGTCCTAAATTATTATTATTATTATTATTATTATTATTATTATTATTATGCATTGGCCGCTGCCCAAGGATGCTGATCATTGGGGCTGCCCCATAGGCATCCTTGGGATAGATTGACCATTAGCCAAATTCAAAGGGAAGCAGTTTCATATACCACCAGCTAGCTTTCTTTCTTTCTTTAAAAAAAAGGCCAAATGATGATTTGGTTTTGTATATTCTGAATAACATGAAATCCATTACCTGAAAGGCTGTGGGGAAATTAGTTTATGTTCTACATTCACAGGATGATCCCTGAGGATGCATTGTGAAAGGAGAGTATCAACCATGATTGATGGGGAATGGTACTGCCTCTCCACCTTTCCCCCGCAGCAGAATGAAAGGATGGATTCAGATGATCAGATTTTTCTGGGAATGCTTTGCATATCTGAGAAGGTGATGATTGTCAGCAGCACCAAACTGAGAAATATATATATATATATATGGGCATATTTTCCATATGGGGATTTTAAAAGAAAAGGGAATGGTGGCTTGCTATGTAATTAAGCCCATTTCACAGAATAGGGAAGGATGTGCAAATAGCCTCATCTATGCTTTTGCAATGGAAATCTTACTCAATTAATCCACTCCTCCCTTCTTGCCTGGAACATTTTGTTTGAAGAAGAAGTACATATTCACCCTGCTTCCCTCTCTCTCTCTCTCTCTCTCTCTCTCTCTCTCTCTCTCTCTCTCGTGTTTGTGTCTTTGTATAGAAAATATTATCTGCTTACTTCCTCATCAGAAACAATGAACAATGAAGAAAGGCCTCTGCTTTCAGTTGGGGAACTATACACAACTGTGTTGATTCTCTGTGGTTTTTCATTGGGAGCCATGTTTGCGTGTCGAGGTCCCCAAGCCACCCCCCAAATAACTCACAATGCACACTTAATTTTTGTTTAAGGTTTTTGGCATGATTTTGGCCACAACTTTATTTAAATACAAAACCGTGAGTGGTTGTTTACGCATTGGTTAAGACTATCTGTCCCCCCCCCCCCCCCCCCCCCGGGGC
>JAXCMG010000003.1:89993797-90021302 GCA_034642415.1 Podarcis siculus | reverse complement strand
ATCTGCCCCCCCCCCCCCCCCCCGCCTGGGGACAGAACTGACTTCCGGGCACCACCAAAAGCCAGTGCGGGGGAAAGCAAGTCGGGGAGAAATGGAGCTGAGTCACAGACCCTCAATTCTCACCCGCATGCTCCCCGAAGGCTTGCCAGCCCTAGTCCCATTCCAGGGATTGGACGAAAAGATGGCAAGCCCCAGGATTCCTTTAACGGAATTCCCTTTCCGCAGCAACCATGGAGGGGCAAGCCCAGCCTATCCTGACCCCACCTCCACCAATTTATAACCAATGCCTAACCACAACCTTACAAGTTGTGACGATTTGCTACGCAGTAGGCAAAAACCAAATGGCCCAGCCAATCAGCCAGATGGACAAAATTCCTACCAGGCCCCTGCCCCAACGGCAGACAACCCCATGACAGGCATAGCAAGGTCAGTGCAACAAGGGCGGGTGGGCGGGTGATCCGTTGCACGCAGCAAAGAGAAAGCTCCAGGCTGCGTGCAGAGTATTTAAACATTTTACCCCTCCCACCAAAATTGCAACATAACTTTTACCCCAGCAACCCAGCAAACCAATCGCTGCCCCAGGCCATCCTGGCAACAAAGGGGTGGCTCAGGAGACCCCACCACAACCCGTGCTCTCCATGAAGGAGAACACACTTTGTTTGCTTACTTGCTTGTTTCATAAAATGTATAGCCAACTTGACCGTAGAAACAGCAACCTCAAAGTGGTTTACAGAAAGAATAAAACAACAAAATGGTCAATTTAAAAAAAAAAACTGTTTAAAGGAATGATCAAAACAGCCAAAAATAATAAAATAAGTGGCAAGCTTTAAAAAAACAAACACTGATTAAAATACATGTCAATATCACACATAGCTGGATAGGCTTGTCTAAATGAAAAAAATGTTTTTAGCAGGCACCAAAAAGGGTACAGTGATGTCAGCGCATGGGAAGACATTTAGGGTGAAGCTGCATGTGCGCTTTACCTGGGAGTAAGGTCTCATTCAACCCGATGGGGCTGATTACTGAGGAGACAGGAGGCAGGGTTAGTTACAGTGGTACCTCGGGTTACAGACACTTCAGGTTACAGACTCCGTTAACCCAGAAATAGTACTTCGGGTTAAGAACTTTGCTTCAGGATGAGAACAGAAATTGTGCTCTGGTGGCGCGGCAGCAGCGGGAGGCCCCATTAGCTAAAGTGGTGCTTCGGGTTAAGAACAGTTAAGAACGGACCTCCGGAATGAATTAAGTTCTTAACCCGAGGTACCACTGTATGGATAGGATACTGGTCTCAGACAAATACAGTGGTACCTCGGGTTACAGATGCTTCAGCTTACAGACTACGCTAACCCAGAAATAGTACCTCGGGTTAAGAACTTTGCTTCAGGATGAGAACAGAAATTGTGCAGCCGTGGTGCAGTGGCAGCAGGAGGCCCCATTAGCTAAAGTGGTACCTCAGATTAAGAACAGTTTCAGGTTAAGAACGGACCTCCAGAACGAATTAAGTTCTTAACCCAAGGTACCACTGTACTATAAATGAGCTCAGGGGTGTTTTTAAAAGGTGGGGCTAACTTTCTCCAGTGGACACTTTCCCCACACAACAACCCTGTGGGGTAGGCCAGGGAGAGACGGAATAGGCTACTGGTCTTCAGCTTGGTGGGTCTGATCCAAGGCAGGTCACAACAGATTCCTGCCTTGCAAAAGGTTGGACTAGATGACCCCCAGATTCCCTCCCCCCCCCTACAATTCTATGTTTCAATAGGTGGTAAGTTTCCAAGTTTCCAGGTGCGGCCATTCTTATTTCTGACATATGCAGAGTTATTGGGGTGGGAGTGGGGAATAACGTGTCAGGGAACTGCCATCGAAAGGACGGGAGGTGGAAGGGCTCACGCAGGTGGAGACAGACTTAACAGCTGACGAGGGAACCAGCAGGGGGAGAGGAGGAGCTCCGAGGGAAAGTGAGTCGGAGGGATGGCTCAGGGACACTTCCAGCGAAAACAGTGGGGAGGTTTCAAGACCTCCTATAGGGACACCCACTCCTCGCCGAAAACTGTCACGCCGGGAGTCCAGAAGACGTGTTTCCGTTAAGGAGCTTTTATGCTGGAAGAGATTCCGAAAACGCCCACTTTCGGATTCTGCTAGCGACTGACAGAGCCATGCTTGAGGGGCTCCGTCGGAGGCAGAGGTTTGGGGACTCGGCCAAACTCTGAGGGACTAGGATTTTACGCACAAGCAGCTCATCATCCCATCACATAACATATGAAATAATTATTTGGAAAATTCTACCTTCGCACAAATACACCCTTGTGGATAAACCTCTTGGTCAGCAAGCACGAGAAAGAAACTTCGGAAAAGTTTACACTTCCCTAGGCTTTCCCCAACATGCAATTATTTTTGCCGGTATAGAAGTCCACTTGAAGAAAGATAAGCATTCAAGTTGTCCATGAAGTATTACTGGCTTGGATTCTGCTAGGTGTTTGGAGACTCTCCACCTTTGAAGATCTAGCATCTTTTCTCCCGTCTCCTTTCTGATATACTTTTGTCTACACAAATGTCAGAGTTGACTGCAGAATAAAGCTATTTAAATGCAAAGGAAATTCAGGCCCTGCAGTCACCAGAAAGCCTCCCATTGATTTTCTCCGAACAGACTCATGCCCTTATTGAGCAATTATGATCTTGCAGTCCAGAGTTGATTAAACTTCCAAAAGAGCTGTTAAATTTCCAAAAAAAGAAAAGAAAGAAAGATCCATTCCTAAGTCAAAGGACTGCATTTTGCAGGGATTCCTAAATAACACTACCATCAAGAGAATGCAAATGGAAACCAAGGCTTATTCCCCACCCCCCACACAAAAATAAAAAATAAAAAGATTCATCATTAGGATCTCAATATGAATAAATAATAAGTGACATCAGAAATGTATGTTGTTTCTATGAATAAGACCTCTCAGTAATGGGAATGTTGCATTTAGTTACATTGAGAGCGCTAGGCAATTGCAGAAACCAACTCTCAGGTGCCTCCACCGAGTTGTTCACAGGTGGCTGGAGGGGAAGAACAATTTATTTTTTAAAAAAATATGTGAGAGCGAACAATGAAAGTGGGGGGGGGATATGTCAATACATCAAAACATAATTTCCTCTACAAATGGAAGCACATCAAGGCTTTGTTTAATTTGCTTACAAGCCCTACGGTTACAGAAGGGGGTGACTGAGAAATTGGAGGCAAGGGTGGCTTTTTCCTGGGTCCTGCTAAACTGATTTCTGGGAGAAAGTAGGGCAGTTAAGGGACAGGGGACAGAGGTTTTGAGCTGGAGAAGGAAGGAAGGAAGGAAGGAAGGAAGGAAGGAAGGAAGGAAGGAAGGAAGGAAGGAAGAAGGAAGGAGAGGATTGTAGAGTTTTAAGGGACCAAGAGAGTCATTGCAATACTGGAATATTTTTTGGCCCAACATGGGGTTCGAACCCACAACCCTGAGATTATGAGTCTCATGCTCTACCGAAGAGAAAGGAAGCCAAAAAGCTGGGATAAAGTTCAAGGCAGAAGAAGCAGCAACCTTCCAAGAGAGGAAAATAAAGTTGTGTGCCACCCTCAAATCTCTAACCGAGCAGGGAGTTACATGCACTCATCGAGGGTCATGTTTCTTTTGAGAGATGAAGGCACAGCGCAGACTGTAGTGCTTTAAGAGATTTGGTTTATTTGACACCTGTGCATATTTGCACCAGGGTTTCGGTGGAGGAATAGAGTTCGCAGCATTGTATCTTAAGAGGGGCTTGATCCCTGCAGCAGTGAAGTATTGAAGTCCAAGGTGTCCTGCATGTCTTTCTCATGTTTCTGTCCCCCAGCCTGCCCAGATGATCCTGCCCCACGCCACTGCCAAACAACTTTTACTGTGAGAAAGTTCTTCCTGATGTCTAGCTGGGATTCCCATGCCTGGCTCTGCATTAATATAGCTGTTTCTATGTTTCTGTGTTTATTATAACCCACCTTTTTCCCTGAAAGGCTCGAGGCGGCTTAGGGATAATAACAACAGCTAAAAACATAGGGGTGGGTGGGGGTGGAATAATTTAAAAGCAATTAAAACATTAGTAGAATTAAAACATACTTAACTATTTAAAACATACAGATAATTACAATGAAAACAGCATGGCGCCAGATAGTTCATTAAAAGCATCTTCCAAAAAGTCTGTGGGAATAAGGTCTTCACCTGTTGGCTGAAGGACAAGGAGGGAGTCAGTCTAGCTACTCTAGGGAGTTCCAGAATCTGGGAGCAGCCACCGAGAAGGCCCTCTCCGATGTCCCGACCAAGTCATTGTTAGAATTCCTGCTCCATGATTGCAGTCATGGGATTTTTATCTATCACATGACGGTATATGTTTTGACTCCACAAAGTGGGAAGTGACAGAGACAGGATTTTTGTGTTACTGTGTTCCGTGCAGTGAGACTATTGTCCTTTGTTCTTTCTCTTTGCTGTCTGATGCTAGAGAGAGAGGGAGCCATGTTGCAGTGCTCTGTGTGTGTTTATATGTAAATAAAAGTAGATTAGCCAAAATGCTGAGTTGCTGAGGTCTGTTACGCAAACTGCAAAGACTCTGTGGATCCCTAAGTGTGCCGGAGTCTGTTGGCATCAGTCGCTGTGATGTTCGGGTAGAAGAAAGCTTTTGAAGCTCCTGACCGAATGACCAGGAGGGAGAGAACATGCCAGTCGGGCATGTGTCTCTGCGAGGGTCCTACTCGAGTATAGGCCAAGCTCCTGACAGTCATAGAATCCTAGAGTTGGAACAGACCCCCAAGGATCATCTAGTCCAGCCCCCTGTAGTCCAGGAATCTCAACTAAAGCACCCATGAGAGATGGCCATCCAACCTCTGCTTAAAAACCTCCAAGGAAGGAGAGTTCACCACCTTCCAAGGGAGTCCATTCGACTGTCAAACAGTTCTTACTGTCAGAAAGCTCTTCCTGATCTTTCGTCAGAATCTCTTTTCTTGTAACTTGAAGCCATTGGTCCTACCCTCCAGAGCAGGAGAAAACAAGCTTGCTCCATCTTCCATGTGACAGCCCTTGATATATTTGAAGATGGCTCTCATATCTCCCCTCTGTCTCCTCTTTTCTAGTCTAAACATGCCCAGTTCCTTCAAACGCTCCTCATAAGGCTTAGTTTCCAGACCCTTGATCATCTTTGTTGCCCTCTTCTGCACACCTTCCAACTAGTCAACATCCTTCTTAAATTGTGGTACCCAGAACTGGACACAGTATTCCAGGTATGGTCTGACTAATGGCAGAATAGAGTGGTACTATTACTTCCCTTTATCTAGATACCATACTTCTGTTGATGCCGCCTAGAATAGCGTTTTTCTGCTGCTGCATCACACTGTTGACTCGTGTTAAGTTTGTGGTCCACCAAGACCACATTTATTTATATGCCACTCACTCATCTGCCTGGGTTGCCCAGCCGCTCTGGGCAGCTCCCAACAAAATATTAAAAACCACGATAAAACATCAGCCATTAAAAACTTCCCCGAACAGGGCTGCCTTCAGATGTCTTCTAAAAGCTGTGTAGTTCTTCATCTTGGCTTCTAGGCCCTTGATCATCTTGGTCTGGCACAAGTGTACCTGTGAGGGTGGTGGCATCGAGATAAGGGTCTCCCCTGGAAGATCTCAAAACTCGGGCAGGTTTGTATGATGTAATATGGTATTTCAGCTAGTGTGGACCTAAGCCATATAGGGCTTGATATGTCATAAGGATGCGGGTGGCGCTGTAGTCTAAACCACTGAGTCTCTTGGGCTTGCCAATCAGAAGGTTGGTGGTTCAAATCCACAAACCGGGGTGAGCTCCCATTGCTCTGTCCCAGCTCCTGCCAACCTAGCAGTTCGAAAGCACACCAGTGCAAGTAGATAAATAAGTACCACTGCAGTGGGAAGGTAGACGATGTTTTCGTGCGCTCTGGCACTCGTCACGGTCCTCCGTGCGCAAGTAGCGGTTTAGTCATGCTGGCCACATGACCAGGAAAGCTGTCTGTGGACAAACACCGGCTCCCTTGGCCTGAAAGCGAGATGAGTGCCCATAGTTGCCTTTGAGTGGACTTAACCATCCAGGGGTCCTTTACCTTTACCTTTTACCTGATACGTCATAATCAGCCCAGAAACAGACTGGTAGCAAGTGGAGATGTTGCCACAAGGGAGTCTTCTGCTCCCTGTAACCAGCAAAGGTCAACAATCTGGCAGCAGCTCTTTGAGGCAGCTAAAGTTTCTGAGCACTTCTCAAAGGCAGCCCCACATCGGGCATGTTACAATAATGCAAACGGCATGTAAGTAAGGTGCGCATCACTGCGGCCAAATCAGGCATCTCATAATGAAAGTACTTCTGTCAAATATCACTTTCCACAGCCTCCCTTTAATAATTGTGTGTATAAATGTCTGCATACACACTCCTTACTCACCAGATGTTCTGTGCCCCTGCGACCATCATCAATATGCCATTAAATGAAATTTCGTAGAGTGTGGCTTTAGCGCCAGCGCTACGGTTCAACAAGCTTGAACCTATAATGCTTTTTCAACTTTCTGACACTGAAAGTAAAATTAAAAATAAAGAAGACTGTGGTTGACAGGGTGTGCATTCGAAAGCATTCCAGAGTCAAGTTGACATGATGAATGCCCAGGGTTCAGAGGCCTAAGGACTTGCCGTTTCTTAAGAAGACACACAAAGAGCTTCTTCTCTTTCTTTCCATTTTAAATATTCAACGGGAGGTTACATAAAAGCCATTCCATTTCGTTTGTGCTACTTCCGTCTTAGCTGGGCACAGGGGTGGAGGAAGGAATTAGATTCAGGTTGCATTTAAACATGAATCTGGCTATTTTACCCTTTCGGGAACTTATACGCAAAGTGAAACACAGACGCCTTTTGAAATTTGCGCTTCTGCAAATTTTGCAGTGCTGTTCCCTGCCCAAGTAACGCAAAGGAAAGTGCATATATTAGGGCAATGTATGTGTATAGATGCATATATTATATTAATATTAGGGAAATTGTTTTGCAAGTACACATATACATATATATTAGGGGAAAATCTCGTGTGTGAGTGTGTATATTAGGAGACTGCAATGCTGGTGAATTTTCATGGGGACATTTTAAACAATAAAAAGTGATGTGGAAGTGTGGAGAAATGAACATAAGAGTGGGGAAATGAGAAACTGAAAGTGATAGGTTTGACCAGGGCTTTTTTTCAGCCAAAACTCACTGGAACTCAGTTCCAGCACCTCTCAAGTGGGTTCCATTGCCATTGTAGGAATACAAAGGAGGCATTCATAGTGAGTTCTTGCACCTCCTTTTCTGGAAAAATAGCACTCATTTTTTTCTGCAACTGACTGGATCTGTAGGTGGCATTAGGCCATGAAAAGGGATTAAAACTAGTAGAAGGTTGAGAAGGTGATTAAAGAAGAAGATTGAAGTGGTAACATCAGGAATGTAACGGACATATGCTTGCAACGGGAGCGGGAAACATAATTTTTTTTTAAAAGTGTATTAAATTTAAATAATTTGGATGGATTTGATAAAATTTGGAAAACTCTGTGTGTGCGCGTGAGCACACATGCATGGAATTCAACAATTAGTAAAAGGACTTCTGCTTGCATAAAGGAACTTCCCCTTCTGCTTGCACAAAGCTATTCCCGACATAAGGAGGGGGGGTTGTGTGCACCCACGCGGGGCTGGCTGCGGCCCCATGCGACCTGGGGAATTCTCGGGCAGCGTCATTCCCTGGGCCAGCCAATCAGCTGGCTGCAGAGGCAGGGCTAGGGTCATTTAAGGTAAGGGCAGCCTGAGATCGCCCCTTTCTTTCCCTCGTCCAGCTGCGGTTTCCCACCCGCCCACCCTCTAGGTTTTCCCTCGGACTTTGCTATGGACCTCGGTTGGTCGCCGCAAGGGGCCTGGTAGGAGTTTTTCCACTTGGCTAATTGGCATTGTTTTTAAAGCCATTTGGTTTTTTCGCCTACCTCGTAGCAAAGCGTCACAACACCTTTGGTTTTGGGGGTTAGGCATTGGTAGGGGTATTATTATTATGCAGATGAGTCGGGGGGAGGAGAGCCATCACCTCCCCCAAATGTTTAAGGAGGCTAGGGCCTAAAGCGCACCCCCGAGCGGTGACCCCTCGGGGAGCGCCTAGGGATGTGCATCTCAGGGGCTCCCCCTGCTGGTGTTAACCCTTTTTCAGTTTTCATGCTGGATAGTCTGATAGGACCAATGCCTAAAGCCAATACCGCTCTTACCTGTAACCAATAAAGTTGTGGCCATTTTTCGCCTATTAACCTAAAATTCTGGTGTCCCGTGTCTGTATTTATTCCAACGGGGCGGGGGCGGGAATCGCCACGCAATGGATTCCCTGTGGCTGGGAATCACAGGTTGGAAGAGTGTTGTGTTCAGGTACTACCTGAAGACTTCCCAGAGGCACCCAGATGGCCACTGTAAGAACAGGGTGCTTGGTTATGCAGAAAGACCCTCCTTGCCCTCTTTTTAATCATTGCCTTCCCAAAAAAACAACAACCCATCCCAGTTATTGTAATCTGGTAATGCTCAACACTGGATGATTTGAAAAGCATGTTGGGAATTGGCCAATAACAGTACTCTCAATGCAAAATTTATTCCCTATTTTTAGGTCGTCTCAACAGAACAGGAAGGTGGTTGTAATTCTATAGGGCTGTGCTTCTGTCCTTGGCAATTGGACACTTTCAAGAAGCACTTTCGTGATTTGCTGAGAATTTGACTTCCTCATTTGGAGAGAGAGAGAGAGAGAGGAGAGGGAGGGGAAACACTTCACTTTATTAAAAATGACACCTTGGGGATGCACAGAAGGCCCTGCGCTGGCGTCCATGTCATGTTTCCTCAGTTTACTTCCTGTCAAAATGCATTCTTTTCCCATTTGCTCTCAGCCCTGCAGGGTCAAGGCAGCTAATGAAAATCAAGCTGTCTTTTTTATGTGTGTGCGCTTGCGTGCCTTTCAAGAACGGTCAGATAACAAAATGCGGTCCCCGATCCTGGCATGTTTATTGTTAGCGATGATGTAGAAATTGATAGCAGACAGATTCGTTTTCTTCAAGACAACTTGACCCTTCGGAGAGAACTGGAGGGCAAAAACTTTTAGGTTTTGACTAGTCGGGGAGCAGTTCCATAAACAGAACATGACACCAGATGTCAAAGTGCATAAGACGGCAATGCTAGCTTAAGTAATACGGAGGGAATAGGAGGGGATGGTTGTTTTTAATGCTTTAATTAACCTTTTGAATATGCTGTGAGATTTATTTCAATAAAAAAATTAAGTGATGCTTCATAGCATTCTGAGGCAAACACAGGGTTGGATAGGAGACCAGTCTCTCTCTCTCTCTCTCTCTCTCTCTCATCTATCTTAAATTAATCAATCACTTGCCTTGAACATATGGAAATCTTTATGGAATCTAGCACTAAAATTAAAGGGGGAAAAAACATTTTTAAACAAGTCACATATCATCACATTAAAGGGTCATGACTTATGCTGCTCCTGAAAATTCAGAAAAATGAAAAACGATTGCCCTGTAGTCAGCCAATATAAAAACAATATAGGTAAGCACCTGCTAAATGCATTTTTGTTTAGGCAAGTTTAGTCAAATATGTAAAGCTGGGATATATTACAATACGTAAATTTGTTGTTCACTGTATATTTTTAACTGCTGATTCGATTTATATTTTGCATTCTGGGGGGTCGACATATATTTTCAAAAAATAAATATTTTATTAAAGCTTTTAAAAAATAGAGTAAAAGGTGGAACCTCCCAGCTCTCACCTGAGATCTTTCCTTTCTTCTCCCAGTCTTTCACCCTGAGGGGGTCTTCCCTTCCCTGCCTCTCACCCAGGGTCCTTCACCAACCACCCATCAACTTCATGTGTGTGTGATCCTTGGACCCCCAAATCAGCCCAGAGCAGAAGATACCAAAGAAAACAAAAGAAAGAAAGAAAGAAAGAAAGAAAGAAAGAAAGAAAGAAAGAAAGAAAGAAAGAAAAAAAGGAAATATAAATAATAATAATAATAATAATAATAATAATAATAATAATAATAATAATAATAATAATTTATTTATACCCCGCCCATCTGGCTGGGTTTCCCCAGCCACTCTGGGCGGCTTCCAACAAAACACTAAAATACAATAACCTATTAAAAGCTTCCCTATAAACATTAAAAGCTTCCCTAAACAGGACATGCCTTGAGATGTCTTCTAAAAGTTTGGTAATTATTTTTCTCTTTGACATCTGGTGGGAGGGCGTTCTACAGGGTGGGTGCCACTACCAAGAAGGCCCTCTGCCTGGTTCCCTGTAACTTGGCTTCTCATAGCGAGGGAACCGCCAGAAGGCCCTCGGCGATGGACCTCAGTGTCTGGGCAGAATGATGGAGGTGGAGACGCTCCTTCAGATATACTGGACCGGGGCCGTTTAGGGCTTTAAAGGTCACCACCAACACTTTGAATTGTGCTCGGAAACATACTGAGAACCAGTGTAGGTCTTTCAAGACTGGTGTTATTTGGTCTAGGTGGCCGCTCCCAGTCACCAGTCTAACTGCCACATTCTGGATTAGTTGTAGTTTCCGGGTCACCTTCAAAGGTAGCCCCACATAGAGCACATTGCAGTAGTCCAAAAGAGAGATAACCAGAGCTTGCACCACTCTGGCGAGACAGTCCGCGGCCAGGTAGGGTCTCAGCCTGCGTACCAGGTGGAGCTGGTAGACAGCTGCCCTCGATACAGATTTGACCTGTGCCTCCATGGACAGCTGTGAGTCCAGAATGACTCCCAGGCTGCACACCTGGTCCTTCAGGGGCACAGTTACCCCATTCAGGACCAGGGAGTCCCCCACAACCGCCCGCCTCCTGTCCCCCAAAAACAGTATTTCTATCTTGTCAGGATTCAACCTCAATAAAAAGGACTTTTGATTTTCCGTCTGTCAGTTATGTAAAAGAAATTATTCAAACATTCACTCTAGAATCACATCCAACTGATCTGCTTTCTGTTAGGCAATATTTTCCCAGTCTCAAATTCATTCAATTTCTTTACACACAAAAAGTCCAAAAGGGGTTCTCTAATTATTGTTATTAATAAAGATCAGCAGCAGTTTTTCTCTAATCAAACATATCAACTTTGTCTCCAATGGCTTACACAACCATTCCTCCATATTAAACAATAATAAGTCTTTCCACCTTTATCCACACGAGAGTCTCTCCACTCTGATCATATGTTAAAACACTATTCCATAGTTCTTTTATTGTTATGTATTCATTAATTTGCACCCAGTTCCATATCTTCCAGGTCTATTTCCTGTTATATTTACCCTGGTTTTCCATATTATTTTTTAAAAAAATATTCCTTCCATTTATGCTTCTTCCACTCCTTTTCAAAGAGAAGTGCCAGAGGTTTGATAACTCCCCCCCCCCCGCTAAATTCACTCAATGTTGTACACAGAGTCCTTTCTATTTCAGCTCTATCGCTAAGGACAGGCATAGGCAAACTCAGCCCTCCAGATGTTTTGGGACTACAATTCCCATCATCCCTAGCTAACAGCCCAGTGGTCAGGGATGATGGGAGTTGTAGTCCAAAAACATCTGGAGGGCTGAGTTTGCCTATGCCTGTCTAAGGATGTCCTTTCATCTCTCCATCTGTGGCTTCATTCTACTCCAACATCACAATTCCACCATTTTGCTGTTTCATTCCTATAAACTCCTGTGTGAAGGACTTCTCCATTTCACCAACTGTTGACTCCAACCCTACCATTTCACCCTCCTGTTCTGGCAATCCTTTATCCATATTGTTCTCTGAAATCTCTGTGTCCGCTTTCCATTTCATTCTTCACTGCTCCACTTTCATTCACCATTTCATCTGTCTTAGATCTAATCAATTTTATTCGCTCATCAAACATGTGCTGAAAGACGTCAACAGTCAGTGGAAGGTCCAATGATATATTTGCCATACTGGGTGTATTAACAGTTTGGTGTCCTCTCATTACCTCTCCTGTCTCCACCTTAAGATCTTCACAGCGTTACCTCTTATCCAAACATATTCATTTCCCATGGAGGAAGTATGAAGTAGAAAAAGTACTTTTGATTTCAATGATATGCTTTTACCCAGAAAACAGAAAATTAAAAATAAAGAAAACAAAAATTATTGGCACTCAGAACTCCATTTTTCATTTAAAACATCATTGGCTCACACAATTAGAGCATGTTTTTTGTTCTGCCTTCAACCCTTTAATGATCAAATTCTCTTCCCTTTCTCTTAAAGTCCAGAAAGAAATCTTCACACTGAATGTAAATATCTACCGGCAGACAGAGAAACTTTATCAGTTTAACCTTTCTCAGTATAACCAGACCCCATGCCCATCAGGGCTCTTATGTAGCTTTGGGCAAGATGTTGATTCCTCCACTCATAAGTCCTTCATCCCATCAGAGTTCCAAGGAGCTAACTGCTTCTCAGTCTCCCAACATAGAAAATGGCTTTTTCAGAGCATCAGAGGTTAATCCCCTATTCACTCTTATCTCCAAAGTGAATTCAATAGCCAAGATTTATGGCTTGCTATCATCAATCACCCAAGGGACATGGGTGGCGCTGTGGGTTAAACCACAGAGCCTAGGACTTTCCGATCAGAAGGTTGGCGGTTTGAATCCCCACGACGGGGTGAGCTCCCGTTGCTCGGTCCCTGCTCCTGCCCACCTAGCAGTTCAAAAGCACATCAAAGTGCAAGTAGATAAATAGTACCTCCAGCGGGAAGGTAAACAGCGTTTCCGTGCGCTGCGCTGATTCGCCAGAAGTGGCTTAGTCATGCTGGCCACATGACCCGGAAGCTGTACGCCGGCTCCCTTGGCCAATAAAGCAATATGAGCGTCGCAAACCCAGAGTCGGTCACGACTAGACCTAATGGACAGGGTACCTTTACCTTTATCATCAATCACCATGTAATTATCTCCATCAGCAACTAGCCAGCAGAAGACATTCAATCCGCCATGTTCCTCCCCCAGAAGTCCAACCTGTTTTTAACTTCTGACTTCTTTCAATAATATAAAGTTATATCATATATTTTATGTAAAACACTTGGTGTTTTTTTACAATTGGTGTACAAATTCCTCTATTGCCTTGGTGACAATTTCATTTTCCAGAAGGCGGAATGGGGTAATCTATCTTGGATCTGATCCTTACCAATAGGGAGGAACTGATCCACGAATTATGGTGCTGGAGGAGACTCTTGAGAGTCCCATGGACTGCAAGAAGATCAAACCTATCCATTCTGAAGGAAATCAGCCCTGAGTGTTTACTGGAAGGACATATCCTGAAGCTGAGGCTCCAATAGTTTGGCTGCCTCATGAGAACAGAAGACTCCCTGGAAAAGACCCTGATGTTGGGAAAGATTGAGGGCACAAGGAGAAGGGGATGACAGAGGATGAGATGGTTGGATAGTGTTCTCGAAGCTACTAAAATGAGTTTGACCAAACTGTGGGAGGCAGCGGAAGACAGGAGTGCCTGGCGTGCTCTGGTCCATGGGGTCACAAAGAGCCAGACACAACTAAATGACTATGATCGATAAAGTGAAAGTGCTTGGAAGCTTGGGAGGAAGTGATCATGTTCTCCTGGGTTTCAGGATACAGAGGCAAGGGAAAACTGAGCGTAGTTGGACACAGACTCTGGACTTTAAGAAGGCCAATTTCAAAAGGAGCTACTGAGTGTGATCCTGTGGTCAGAAATATGCAATGTGAAAGGAGTTCAAGAAGGATGGGAGTTTTTCAAAGGAGAAATATTGAAGGCCCAAATGCAGACAATACCAACAAGAAAGAAAAGTGGGAGGCATCTAAGGAAACTAGTGCAGCTGCATAAGGACCTTACTGAGAGCTGAGGGTTAAGAAGGGCATGTATAAGAAATGGAAGAAAGGGGAAATCACAAAGGAGGAGTATACACAAGTAGCCAACAGTTGCAGGGGGGAAGTCAGGCTGGCTAAAGCTCAGAATGAGCTCAGGCTTGCAAGAGAGGTTAAATATAATACTAAGGTTTCTCCAGCTGTGTCTGAAGCAAGAGGAAGAACAATCAAGTGGTAGGTCCACTGCATGGAGAAGAGTCAAACAGGCAAGGCCCATGTTGGCTGTTGACCATACAAATAATCATATCTAACCTGGAATCCTTTATAGCTGATGCAGCTCAAGGAGGATGTCTGGGAGATGAAGGCAGATCCTAGCTGGAGCCTGGAGTCCATAAACACTGACCCCTTTCTCTTCTGTTTGGCATTAAGTGCCTAGCTACACAAGGGATATCTTTGTGTAGACCAGCCTTCCTCAACCTTGAGTCGCTAGATGCTGTTGGAGTACAACTCCCATCATCCTTGACCATTTGTCCTGCTAGGTAGGGATGTCGAGAGTGTAGTCCAATGACATTTGATGACCCAATATTGTGAAAGGCCCAATATTTGTTTGACTAAACTTTGACTAAACTGCGGAAGGCAGTGGAAGACAGGAGTGCCTGGCGTGCTCTGGTCTGGTCCATGGGGTCACGAAGAGTCGGACACGACTAAACGACTAAACAACAACATTATTATTATTATTATTATTATTATTATTATTATTATTATTCTATCTTTTGCTGATTGCAAATTTAATCAAAGGATTATAGCAATGTCAGATCCTTAGTCCATCAAGCTCAGTACTGTCTGCCCTGACTGACAGCAACTCTCCAGGGTTTCAGGCAGGGAAGATACCTAGCATTACCTGGAGATGCCAGGTAATGCCTGAGACCTTCTGCATGCAAAGCAGATGCTCTACCATTGAGCTACGGCCCCTTAGCTTCTCTGGTTGTATAACATTTCAGCTAAGACGTATTGACTTGGGGGCTTTAAAGAAAACAACCAGCCCCGAAATGAACACTTTTCTTCGTAGACTGATCTCACAAGCCCAAAAGCACAAGAGCAACAGGCAGACATATCACAAACTTCCCCATAATGGGCAAGCATTCAGCCATTGGATCAACATCTTTCAATTTATTAGCATGACAAAGGACACAATTATTTTGGATATGCCTGAATGCAATTTTCATTAACTTTGCAATGATTTATTAACAAAAGTGTCAGGAATGTAATAAAAGCAGTGGGACTCCTCAAAATGCCAAAATGCAAAAGGAAGAGAGAGAGAGGGAAAAAATGAAGAATACAGCAGAATTGCCAAACATGCCTCACAGCATCAGGTCAATAAGGTTGCCCGATTCTATCAAAAGCATCACCATGGTGAGTGAACTCTGCAATTAACAAAGAATAAGCACAAAAAATGCTAATATCTCATTTGAATGTAATTATGCACAGATTACTGTTCACTGGAACCAGGACAGGGGAGGGGCGGGGATTTTTAATTGTCACCCAAATTTATGCACAATCCATAGATTTTAGTTAACTCGGAGCAGTTGGGAGGAGATGGGGTTTGGAGGGTGCATGGGATAGTCAGAAATGGTCCACCAGGAAGAAGATGCTTGGCTTGCATTATCTCTTGGTATATTACTGTCCAACTCGGGACTAATGGAGAAAAGTTCTTTCTTGTGGGAGGGAGGGAGGCTGGTTTGATGAGTGTAGTGACAAGTCTCTGCCAAGGAGTAAGAAGTCTTTGTGCTTGGTAGGTTGAGAATACTGAAGATGGCTCCGAGGTCACTTATGGTATGTGCATCTATGCACAAGTATTTTCAAAAAACATCTGCTCCCGTATGAGCCTACTTTGGAGGAGATATCTCAGCATACAAGGAGCGGGTGGGTCAAGAGCTGGCAGCAGGCAGAGTCAAACCCCGAAGGCTATTAACATCTTCTAGTCATGATAGCTATGACTGGCCTCCAGAGTTGGAAGCAGCAAGTGCCTGGGTCCTAGTTGCTGAGAGTTGCAGGAGTGGAGAATGCTGTTGAGTTCATTGTTCAGTACAGTGATTTAATTTACTGAAATTGAGAGTGCTTAAATGCATTACAGTGGTACCTCGGGTTAAGAACTTAATTCGTTCCAGAGGTCCGTCCTTAACCTGAAACTGTTCTTAACCTGAAGCACCACTTTAGCTAATGGGGCCTCCTGCTGCCACTGTGCCGCTGCTGCACGATTTCTGTTCTCATCCTGAAGCAAAGTTCTTAACCCGAGGTACTATTTCTGGTTTAGCGGAGTCTGTAACCTGAAGCATATGTTACCCAAGGTACCACTGTACTGTGTGTTCCCCAGTAACTCTTGTGTGTTTGGTTAACTTTGGTCACATGGAAGGTGTCTTATTACATTCTCCTTTTTTTTTTTTTTTTTTGTGCGTGAGTGACTGTAATGACTGCATCTCCATGAACACTGAAGAAGGGATGGTGTTTGATAACTCTCTCTCTCCCTCCCTCTCTTTCTCAACACAATAGAGCAGAGATGGCCAACTCCAGAGAGACTGCGATCCACTTTCAGAATTAAAATCCGGCAATGATCTACCCCCATTTTTGGGGTTTAGGTCAAAGTTGTTGAGCTTTTTTAGGGAGGAGGAAAACCCCGTTTTTATACAAATACTTTCTTAGGAGGGAAGTACCAAGTACCATTTTGGGGGGGGGGGTTAAAGGCAAGGGTCAAAGGGAAAAAATTCACTCACAATAATATCGATTTGAATGAAAACAGCCACAGAGAGAAAGCTCCATCTTCCCTTCCACTGATCAGACAACAATGGGGGTGGGGCGAGGGGGCGGTGCAGGAGTCAGTTTCAACGATGCTGAGGAAAGGGAGCCAGAGATCGACCCACAATCTACCAAAACCTTGAGAGGATCTACCAGTAGATCACGATCGACCTATTGGACATCCCTGCAATAGAGGAATGCCTATGTTTCTGTGCGAATATATATGACAGAAAGAAGTGCAGAAGTTGATGTTCTCCCAAAGAAGCAGTAAGGAGAAGTCTGCTGGAAGGAGAAAGTGGAAACATCTCAGAAGGAACTGCACACCCTAGCTGGGTCATCTACAGAAAGCTGAGTGCGAAAGAGAAAGACGACGTTCCTTTGAATGTTTAAGGAAGAGGAGGAGTTTGGATTTGATATCCCGCTTTATCACTACCCGAAGGAGTCTCAAAACGGCTAACATTCTCCTTTTCCCTTCCTCCCCCACAACAAACCCTCTGTGAGGTGAGTGGGGCTGAGAGACTTCAGAGAAGTGTGACTGGCCCAAGGTCACCCAGCAGCTGCATGTGGAGGAGCGGGGAAGCGAACCTGGTTCCCCAGATTACGAATCTACCGCTCTTAACCACTACACCACACTGGCTCTCTGTAAGGAAGAAGCTGTAATCTTCAATTAAGAAAATCTAAGCCCATCCTTGGATCTATGCAATGTAAATTCTTTAGCTATATATTCTGCAAGGAAACACTTTTGAATGTTTGGACATTGCTTTAATTTCAGGAGTCAGTATTGCACATGATTTGGTTTCCTAGCTGCAAATTTAGCTACTCTGCTCGCTGCTTGCTGGTCTCCCACAGACATCTGGTTGGCCACTGTAAGAACAGGATGCTGGACTAGATGGGCCATTGGCCTGATCCAGCGGCTTCTTCTTATGTTGTTGGAAGGGTGGCAGTGCAATCCTGAGCATGTCTACTCTGAAGGAAGTCCCTCTCAGCTGAATGGGACTTGCAGACAGGTCTACAGGCAGAGGATTTCAGTGTTCCTAATGTGACACTAGTGTCTCAGCAAATGAAACTTATCTGTAGAAAATGTAACTTGAGAAGAGAGACATTGTGCATACTTTCATAAACCAAGAAATCTTTAATAATAATAAAAAAGCGTGTTCACACAAGCCTTGATCCATTGAAGTTATGAGCAATTTAACTCTATGCAAGTCAACAGAGCCAAAAGGCCGTTTCTCTGCACATAATGAGCACTGTGTTCAGTAGGTTAAAGGGTAAAGGTAAAGGGACCCCTGACCGTTAGGTCCAGTCGTGAACAACTCTGGGGTTGCGACGCTCATCTCGCTTTACTGGCCGAAGAAGCCGGCATACAGCTTCCGGGTCATGTGGCCAGCATGACTAAGCCACTTCTGGAGAACCAAAGCAGCGCACGAAAACACCGTTTACCTTCCCGCCAGAGTGGTACCTCGTTATCTACTTGCACTTTGATGTGCTTTCGAACTGCTTTTTGGATAGGCTGGAGAAGGGACCGAGCAACAGGAGTGAAGTGAAGGACATGAGGCAGGAGTTCATAATGCAGCTGAGCTGCACACAGGTGAGCTGCAAGCAAGCTGCCGGCTATCTCTGTGGAGGCTCCTTTTATTGACACAATATGCAAACCCAGGCAGATTCTGGTTCGCCAGAAGTGGCTTAGTCATGCTGGCCACATGACCTGAAATTTGTACGCCGGCTCCCTCGGCCAGTAAAGCAAGATGAGCGCCGCAACCCCAGAGTCGTCCGCGACTGGACCTAATGGTCAGGGGTCCCTTTACCTTTACCTTTACCCGGTCCTTCCCCACTCCAGTTAATCCCCAGCAACAACCCTGGGAGGCAGCTTAGACTGAGAGGCAGTGATTGGCCCACAGTCACCCACCCATCAAGTGAGCTTCACAGCCGAGTGTGGTTTGAGCCCTGGTCTCCCAGGCTCTAGTCACTACACTCTAATCACTACACTCCCATTGGCTCAATGCAAAAATGATACACAGTACTGCATATTGCAAAAGTGTTTGAGTGAAGCCAACAGTTCATAAAAGTACCAAGGTGGCTCAACAAGGAACTGACTGGGTACAATTAATGCTAAAGGTAGTCAAGTTGCCCAAAGAGTTGCTAAAATAAAAATAAGATGCTCGCAGATTCTCACACGATACATGCTCATTCCTCGTCCAGAAAGTTGTCCATGTTGTCTTCCCACTATCCCTGCGAGCACGTCGGCATGGTTAGTTTGCAATAAGTCCCCCCCCCATCGTTTGCATTTTAATACTATTTGATCTCATTTACATGTTTAAATTTGTTCCTGTAATAAAATTCATTAGTATGTTTATCATAACCACATAATGAATATAGCCCTTATGTAAAAAAAAAAAGGAAAAAAGGGGAGGAAATTGAAAGTACATTAGAGACATTACAAGCTGTTTGAAATTACAGCGCTTTGCATATTATACCTTATTAATTAAATTATAAATTATTTATTTATGTATTTCTTTAATCAGGGGCAACCACTAGAACAATATTATATTAGCAGAAGAAACACAATGCAACTCCGGAGCTAATTCACACACACACACACTCATACACACACCAACTTTACATATAGAGGCGTGCTGATTCAAGGGGGGGGGTGTTTTTTGCAAATGCCACATTCCCTGCTGTGAGGCAGGATACATGAAATAGCTATTTAAAGGGCAGTGCTCGGGGGGGGGGGGTATGTCTCACACAATGAAGAAAAATCCTTGTTAAGATAATATCTCCTTTTGTCTTCCCTTTTTATGAACATAATTAGATCAGATATGCAGATGGAAAAAAGAAAAATCAATAATTATTTATGCTAATGCCACGTCCTTAACATACAGTACAGAGCTGGTCTGTGCTTTCGGAGAGCAGGGCTGCGGGGGTGGATTTCCACCTACTTCCGTTGGGTTTCTCCTCCATTGTCATTTGCAAAGGCTTGGGGAATACAAGACGAAGAAGAAGAAACAGACTTAACTATATCCTCTGCTAGGAAAGCCTCTCAGATGTTCGTACGGCTACACAGCTCTTTCGGGTAACAAAAGTCCTCGATGTGTGTTGGCTCGGAGATCTGGACTATGGCGCATATGAAGAATGGTGACTGAGTCCCGAAGCGACCAATAATAATAATAATAATAATAATAATAATAATTTATTATTTATACCCCGCCCATCTGGCTGGGTCCCCCCAGCCACTCTGGGTGGCTTCCAACAAAAAACTAAAATACAATAACCTATTAAACATTAAAAGCTTCCCTAAACAGGGCTGCCTTCAGATGTCTTCTGAAAGTTTTTCTCTTTGACATCTGGTGGGAGGGCGTTCCACAGGGCGGGTGCCACTACCGAGAAGGCCCTCTGCCTGTTTCCCTATAACTTGGCTTCTCGCAGCGAGGGAACTGCCAGAAAGCCCTCGGCGCTGGACCTCAGTGTCCGGGCAGAACGATGGAGGTGGAGACGCTCCTTCAGGTATACTGGCCAAGTGAAATGTGCCACTTCAAAAAGGAAAAATGCCTAAACCCTGGAGAGATGCTGCTGGCCAGTGTGTACAATACTGAGCTAGATGAGCCAACAGTCATCTATTAGCCTGGCTAGGGATGCGGGTGGCACTGTAGTCTAAACTACGGATCCTCTTGGGCTTGATGATCTGAAGGTCAGCGGTTCGAATCCCTGCAATGGGGTGAGCTCCCGTTGCTGTCCCAGCTCCTGCCAACCTAGCCCTTCGAAAGCACACCAGTGCAAGGAGATAAGTAGGTACCACTGTGGCAGGAAGGTAAACGGTGTTTCTGTGTGCTCTGGCACTCATCATCGTCCTCCATGCGCCAGTAGTGGTTTAGTCCTGCTGGCCACATGACCTGGAAAACTGTCTGTGGACAAAAGCCGGCTCCCTCGGCCTGAAAGCAAGATGAGTGCTGCAACCCCATAGTCGCCTTTGACTGGACTTAACCATCCAGGGGTCTTTTACCTTACCTATTACCTTTTTACCTATTAGCATGGCTAGCTCAGTTGATTAGAGCATGGTGGTACCTCGGGTTACATACGCTTCAGGTTACAGACTCCACTAACCCAGAAATAGTGCTTCAGGTTAAGAACTTTGCTTCAGGATGAGAACAGAAATCGTGCTCCAGCGGCGCGGCAGCAGCAGGAGGCCCCATTAGCTAAAGTGGTGCTTCAGGTTAAGGACAGTTTCAGGTTAAGAACGGACCTCCAGAACGAATTAAGTTCTTAACCCAAGGTACCACTGTATTGTCTGCACTGACTGGCAGAGACAGTATATGATTTGAGGCCTACCTGCAGGACTGAACCTGGAACCGTCTGTGTCCTATCACTGAGCTGCAGCCTGGCCAGGTGGCTTCAGCTTGTTGTTGAGAGAACCTTTTTCCTTCCGAGGTATTTATTTGTTTGCTCCCCTCCCCAATTCCCTTGTGAGATAAAACACACACTTCCTCCTGGGCGGAGAAGATTAAGTACCCAATTTCCATCCCTCTGGTTCTTTGCTCATTCCGAAGCCACCCGCAGCTGTTTCGCCTGATAAAAGAAATCCCTTGTAATATGTAGTTCATCCCTTATTCTATATTTCCTGAGGGAAGTGGATGAAACACTTCCATGGCTATGGATTAGGGATGAGGAGCCTGTGGCCCTCCAGGTGTTATTGGACTACAAATCCCATCAGTCTCAGCCAACACGGCCAGCACTCAGGGATGATGGGAGTTGTAGTCTGACAACATCTGGAGATCTGCTAGTTCCGCCTTCCTTCCATAGAAAGAAGGAAGAGCCCTGTTGAATCCAGCCAGCATCCCGTTCTTACGGTGGCCAATCAGACGCCCGTGAGAAGCCAATTGCTGGGAATCGCAAATAAGAATGGTGATTGGATCCTCATGGGCTTTCCATCAACATCTTAGTTGGCCACTGTGAGAACAGGATGCTAGTCTAGTTAATTATTATTATTATTTATACCCTGTCCATCTGGCTGGGTTTCTGCAGCCACTCTGGGCAGCTTCCAACAAAAGATTAAAAACACAATAAAACATCAGTCATTAAAAACTTCCCTAAACAGGGCTGCCTTCAGATGTCTTCTAAAAGTCAGATAGTTGTTTATCCTTGACATCTGATGGGAGGGCGTTCCATAGGGTGGGCACCACTACAGAGAAGACCCTCTGCCTGGTTCCCTGTAGCTTCACTTCTCGCAGTGAGGGAACCGTCAGACGGCCCTTGGAGGAAGACCTCATTGTCGGTTGGCTGAACAATGGGGGTAGAGATGCCCCTTCAGGTATATTGGACCGAGGCCGTTTAGGGCTTTAAAGTTCAGCACCAACACTTTGAATTGTGCTCGGAAATGTACTCGGAGCCAATGTAGGTCTTTCTAGACCGGTGTTATGTGGTCTCGGCGGCCGCTCCCAGTCACCAGTCTAGCTGCCGCATTCTGGATTAGTTGTAGTTTCCGGGTCACCTTCAAAGGTAGCCCCACGTAGATCGCATTGCAGTAGTACAAGCAAGAGAAAACCAGAGCATGTGCCACTCTGGGGAAACAGTCTGCGGGCAGGTAGGGTCTCAGCCTGCGTACCAGATGCAGCTGGTAGACAGCCGCCCTGGACACACAATTGACCTGCACCTTCCTGGACAGCTGTGAGTCCAAAATGACTCCCAGGCTGCGCACCTGGTCCTTCAGGGGCACAGTGACCCCATTCAGTGACCCCATTCAGGATCCTCCACACCTTTGTATGTAGGTCTTTGTTCTGACCCAGAAAGACTTGTCTTACATTAAAATATTCCATGCAGAGAGTTCCATGCAGTGGAATGAGTAGGGGAGACACAGCAGCAGTGGCTTACCACTTTTAAAATGTGTAATAGTAGTAGTAGTAGTAGTAATAATAATAATAATAATAATAATAATAATAATAATAATAATTGTACCCCACCCATCTGATTGGGTTGCCCCAGCCACTGGGTGGCTTCCAGCATATATAAAAACCTAATAAAACACCAAACATTAAAAACTTCCCTATACAGGACTGCCTTCAGATACCTTCTAAAGGTTGTATAGTTACTTATCTCCTTTACATCTGATGGGAGGGCGTTCCACAGGGCGGGCGCCACTACCAAGAAGGCCCTTTGTCTTCATCTCAAGATGGAGGTTCTGCTCCCCATAAGACCATTTGAAGTATGTAGCATTTTATTTATTTACTTTTACCCCCAAAGGGATGGGCTACAAAAAACAAAAACAAAACAGGACTAGGATGGCCCCCTCCCATCTAAAAAGCCGTGATGCTGGAGGAAAAAGGAAGGGGAGGGAGGAGGGGAAAGCAAGCTCAAGCTTAAAGGTGCACCACCTCCTGGAAGCTACTCCAACCCTCTATCATTTCACTTCGGTGGCTGGTGGTCTCCTCTTGAAGAAGAGCTCTGGATCAGTCCTCTCTCTGCTGTGGAAACCCAGGCAGATGGTCGGGGAATGAATGAATGAATGAATAATAATTTTTACTATGCTTGTTTGCAGGAATGAGAGAGTTGGTACAGGTGTCCCATATAGGGATCAAACTTGCAACCTTGGCAATACATTGGTACCTCGGGTTAAGTACTTAATTCATTCCGGAGGCCCGTTCTTAACCTGAAACTGTTCTTAACCTGAAGCACCACTTTAGCTAATGGGGCCTCCTGCTGCCACCGCACCCCTGGAGCTCAATTTCTGTTCTCATCCTGAAGCAAAGTTCTTAACCTGAAGCACTATTTCTGGGTTAGTGGAGTCTGTAACCTGAAGCGTATGTAACCCGAGGTACCACCATGCTCTAATCAACTGAGCTAGCCATGCTAATAGGTAAAAAGGTAATAGGTAAGGTAAAAGACCCCTGGATGGTTAAGTCCAGTCAAAGGCGACTATGGGGTTGCAGCACTCATCTTGCTTTCAGGCCGAGGGAGCCGGCTTTTGTCCACAGACAGTTTTCCAGGTCATGTGGCCAGCAGGACTAAACCACTACTGGCGCATGGAGGACGATGATGAGTGCCAGAGCACACAGAAACACCGTTTACCTTCCTGCCACAGTGGTACCTACTTATCTCTTAAATAGTACCTCTTAACCTGAGGTACTATTTCTGGGTTAGCGGAGTCTGTAACCTGAAGCGTATGTAACGTGAAGCATCTGTAACCCGAGGTACCACTGTACTGAATTAGATGGGCCGATGATCTGATTTGGGTTATGATTCCTATATAAATGCTTTACTTGACAAAAGAGAATTTGGGGGACATGAATAATTATGGGACAGTGTATATTTCTGCTCTAAGGACTCCTAATTCATACTATATAATAATAATAAGTTATTGTTTATACCCTGCTCATCTGGCTGGGTTTCCCCAGCCACTCTGGGCAGCTCCCAACCAAATACTAAAAACACAATACAGCATTAAACATTAAAAACTTTCCTAAACAGGGCTGCCTTCAGATGTTTTTAAAATGTAAGATAGTTGCTTATTGCCTTGACATCTGATGGGAGGGCGTTCCACAGGGCCAGGTGCCACTACCAAGAAGGCCCTCTGCCTGGTTCCCTGTAACCCTCTGACACTTCTCCAAAGAAAATAGGGACGTCCAATTCCATAATAACAACAACAATAATATTTTTATTATTTATACCCTGTCCATCTGACTGGGTTGCCCCAGCCACTCTGGAAGAAGAAGAGGAGGAGGAGGAGGAGGAGTAGTTTGGATTTGCTATCCCGCTTTATCACTGCTCTAAGGAGTCTCAAAGCGGCTAACAATCTCCTTTCCCTTCCTCCCCCACAACAAACACTCTGTGAGGTGAGTGAGGCTGAGAGACTTCAGAGAAGTGTGACTAGCCCAAATTCACCCAGTAACTGCATGTGGAGGAGCGGGGAAGCAAACCCAGTTCCCCAGATTACAAGTCTACGATGTCTTACTTATCTTTACTTATCTCCTTGACTCGAAAGTCACATAACTCCATACCCTCCAACATTTCTCCAATGAAAGTAGGGACATCCTAAGGAAAAGCAGGACATTCCGGGATCAGGTCAGAAACCGGGACGGCTTCCGTAAATCTGGGACTGTCCCTGGAAAATAGGGACACTTGGAGGGTCTGCTAATTTGGAGAACAGACAATGGGTACCTTCTGAGAGGTGGTAAATGGGTGTGTTTGTGTGTACAATTAGGTACAAGGATGGAATGTATTTATTTATTTAAAATTATATACCACTTGATTTTTAATATATAAAAACCCACAACCACCTGAAAGCTGTTTACAAAAAGAATAAAACCATGAAATTATTGGTAAAAGCAATTAGAAGCAACTATGTAAATGGTTTCGGGATGTGGGTGGCGCTGTGGGTTAAAGCACAGAGCCTAGGACTTGCCAATCAGAAGGTTGGCGGTTCGAATCCCTGCAACGGGGTGAGCTGCCGTTGCTCGGTCCCTGCTCCTGCCAACCAGCAGTTCAAAAGCACATCAAAGTGCAGGCAGATAAACAGTTCTGGCGGGAAGGTAAACGCCGTTTCCATGCACTGCTCTGGTTCGCCAGAAGCAGCTTAGTCATGCTGGCCACATGACCCGGAAGCTGTACGCAGGCTCCCTCGGCCAATAAAGCGAGATGAGCGCCGCAACCCCAGAGTCGGCCACGACTGGACCTAATGGTCAGGGGTCCCTTTACCTTATGTAAATGGTTGCCATATGTCCTCTTTTTCCAGGACACGTCCTTTTTCATGGGGATGTAAAATGAGAGTCGTCATATCGAGATCCATAGTTAAAAGTTGTTGTTGTTTAGTCGTTTAGTCGTGTCCGACTCTTCATGACCCCATGGGCCAGGGCATGCCAGGCACTCCTGTCTTCCACTGCCTCCCACAGCTTGGTCAAACTCATGCTGGTAGCATCGAGAACACTGTCCAACCATCTCGTCCTCTGTCGTCCCCTTCTCCTTGTGCCCTCCATTTTCCCCAACATCAGAGTCTTTTCCAGGGAGTCTTCTCTTCTCAATCTCATCTCATATTTAAAAGTAGAAGTCGGCAAATGTGTCCTCTTTTTTGCTCTGTGTGGTGTAGTGCCAGTGTGGTGTAGTGGTTAAGAGCGGTAGACTCGTAATCTGGTGAACCGGGTTCGCTTCCCTGCTCCTCCACATGCAGCTGCTGGGTGACCTTGGGCAAGTCATACTTCTCTGAAGTCTCTCAGCCCCACTCACCTCACAGAGTGTTTGTTGTGGGGGAGGAAGGGAAAGGAGAATGTTAGCCGCTTTGAGACTCCTTAAAGGGAGTGAAAAGCGGGATATCAAATCCAAACTCTTCTTCCTCTTCTTCTTCTTCTTCTTCTTCAAAAATATGGCAGATATTTGCTTTTTCAAAATATGGCAACCCTAATGATTAAAACCAACAATAAGCTAAAAAAAACACACAACCTGATTAAAGCATATTCTACTTGCCTGGATAGGCTTGCCCAAACAGAAATGCTCTTAGCAGGCATATGAAAAGTACACAGTGTTGTCAATAGGCAGGGAGTTCCATAGTGTGTGTGCCACTACGCTAAAAAAAAATGATTTCTTACTATTGTGGAATGAGTATTATATGGCTCCTGTAACAGTATGGACCTTGGACTCAGAGATTTTGAGGGGGCATTTCAGCACAAAGCTTTAATCCAATTTACGCCAGAACTTAGCTTTATATAAATGAATAAATAGCGTGAGAAAGAGGAGCTTGTAGCTTTCTACCTGAGCTACGGTCATATTCTCAAGCATAGCATTTCATTAAGGCAGTGCCTTGCGCTGAATAATTGGTCTGCTCCCTCTCCCAATGGCAGGCAATATTAGAGTCCAATGCATATTGATTTTTCTTAAAATACCCTGGACAATTTCAGCTCAAGAAGATGAATGTCCAGAAAAGTTATGAGCTTGTGTGGCAAACCAAGAATAATAAGGGAAACTATTTTCTCCAACTTTTAACAGAGAGCAGAGAAAGAAAAAAACAGGAATGGAAAGAAAAGAAGAAGAAGGAGGAGGAGGAGGAAGAGGAGGAGGAGAAGAAGAAGAAGAAGAAGAAGAAGAAGAAGAAGAAGAAGAAGAAGAAGAAGAAGAAGACTTCATGAGTGTCTTTTGTAATAAATCCGGTGCTCTTCAATACGAAGCAGTTTTTCGTTTTTTAAAAAAATCAACTGTCCTTAAAGTATTAATTTTAGTGCCACAATTACAAGACCGGCTATTATTACCTTAATAAAAAGCATTCAGTTTACAAGCTAAAAGGTCTAGGGGGTTGAATGCAAGAATAATCCAATCTAATTAGGATAACAATGTAGAAACGGCTCAAGTCACAATTGCCAACAATTTTCTAATAGACTTAAAATATGTGATGGGAAAGGAGAGTGACAGAAAATAGATTTACTTCTTCCTCAGAGTACACTGGAAGGAAGGCGGGTGAGACCGCGTCTTGTTTGCAAGAGCAAGAGCTGTGATTCCTAGTTGCTCTCAGAGGAGGAGGACAGAATTATCTGGGGGTGGGGAAGGCAAGGGCGGTCACGGGATTGAGGGTCCTGGATATCTTTGTTTTCTTTTCCTAGAACAAGAAACCAGCTTCCAGCCCTGACGGATGCAGAGACATTCCCAAAGGTGTGCGGGCGCCAGTGTCTAACTCCTATCAAAGAAACCCAAGCAAGATTTGCCGTGGGGGGCAATGGGTGGGGGGCAATAAAGTAAACGATACAGAGCAGCAGCAGCAACAACAACAACAACATAAAATACTGAAAACATGCTCCATTTGCATGACAGATATGTGACTGAAATCGGAGATGCATCAGCCTGGCAGGAGATTAATAATAATAATAATAATAATAATAATAATAATAATAATAATAATA
>JAXCMG010000003.1:89955198-89993787 GCA_034642415.1 Podarcis siculus | reverse complement strand
TAATAATAATAATAATAATAATAATAATAATAATAATAATAATAATAATTTTATTTATATCCCACCCTCCCCAGCCAAAGCTGGGCTGAGAGTGGCTAACAACAGTAAAATAATACAGCATCCTAAAATCAATTCATTCTAAAATCAGTTAAAATCAAATTGATGGCAACCATTGGGCTACAGTTCTGTGAAGAATTACCAAAGGAGGGGCCAACGGCCTGGTGGAACAGCTCTGTCTTTCAGACCCTGTGGAAAGATGTCAAGTCCTGCAGGGACCTAGTCTTTTGTGACAGAGCGTTCCACCAGATTGGAGCCACAGCCGTAAAAGCCCTGGCTCTGGTTGAGGTCAGCCTAACCTCCCTGTGGCCCGGGATCTCCAAGATGATTTTATTTGAAGACCATAAGGTCCTCCGTGGGACATACCAGGAGAGGCGGTCCCGTAGGTACGAGGGTCCTAGGCCGTATAGGGCTTTAAAGGTTAAAACCAGCACCTTGAACCTGATCCTGTACTCCACCAGGAGCCAGTGCAGCTGGTATAGCACTGGGTGAATGTGATCCCACAACTTGGTATCACGGGGCTTTAAAGATATGCCGTGAACGTGGGCTGAGAAATAGGAAGCTGACAGACAGCATCACCTTGCCAGGCTGGTTGTAAGCAAGAAGACAGGTGAGCACAGGATGAGGTGGGTGGGCCTAATGGACCAGCCTCCACGCCCCCCCTGCACCTGTAACCTGAGACGCCTGCCTCAGCTTGCCAGAAGGTTGGGTCACCCTTAGATGAGATCAAGCCGGGCACCACTTTTGTCAGGTGTGCGTGCAGGAGCCAGGCCCTGTGACCAATAGGACTTTGCAGGACTGGGGCCTTCCTAAGTTTGTTCTGAAGAGGCAAGGCGCGGCCACACAGGTGAGGCCGATTGGTAACTCACAGTACCTGGTGACAAGAGCAGGGAAGGGATATAAGGTCAGCATTTTCCCTTTGGCTCTTTGCCACAGCAACACGTTCCTTGCCACGCGGCAGGTTGCCAGGAGCGGATAAGACAAGGAAAAGTCCTCATCATCTGCTTTTTATTCAATATGCACACAGAGAGGCTTGGGAATGCGACCTCTTGGAATAATTGCGTTGTCCTGAGTAAATCTCCATCCCTCTTCTCTCCCACTTCCTCATCCGTCAAGAGCACCACCACCCCTACGGCCATCTGTCTTTGAGCTCTTTGCTCTCCTACTTTTAAGGCTCGCCGGGTTCTGGCAGGTGGAGGGTCTGGAATGCTTTCTAGTGATAATGTGTCAGCCAGCTGCTCCAGCTCTGCCTCCTCCTCCTCTCCCATTATTTCCCAACTTTCCCCCTCATCTTCCTCTGAGCTGCAACCTCCTTGAAACCCCTGTTGTAATTCTGAACTGTCTTCTTCTTCTCCGGAAGGGTCAGGCTGGGGAGGCAGTCTCCACCATTCCTCCTCTCCCCAGTCCCTAACACCAAGATAAAAAAAAAACATTTTTAATAATAATAATAATGAATTTTATTTATACCCTGCCCTCCCCAGCCAAGACCAGGCTCAGGGCAGCTAACACCAGATATAAAACAATTGATTAAGATACAACTTAAAAACAAGATTAAAATACAACATTAAAATACAGCCTCATTTCAATAGAAACTCAAATCAAAAACTTTTGGGGGATGAAAACGTCAAGTCTTCACCAAGGCCAACTATTCAGACTGGTCCTATGTGGGCCAGAAAAAAGCCAGGGAAGTCCCCAAATAGGAGTTCCATCACAGAAGGAGAAAGGAAAAAGGAAAGGGGGGGAGGGAATCAAGTTGATTTCAAGCCAAAGGCCAGGTGGAACAACTATGTCTTGCAGGTACAGTGGTGCTTCGCAAGACGAAATTAATTTGTTCCGCAAGCTTTTTCTTCTTGCGAGTTTTTCGTCTTGCGAAGCACGGTTTCCCATAGGAATGCATTGAAAATCAATTAATGCGTTCCTATGGAAACCGCTTGCCAGGCTGGCGGTGCGGAGAAGGGCTTTTCTCCCCACCGCAAGCCTTCAGGACAGGTCCGGGAACAGAGGGGAAGGCGCGCAGCGCTTCTCCTCTGTTCCCGGGGCTTGCGGTGGGAGGAGGGTTTTTCCTCCCCACCGCCAACATTCAGAACAGCATTCTGAATGTTGGCGGTGGGAAGGAAAACCCTCCTCCCACCGCAAGTCTTCAGGACAGCCATCCGAAGGCTGGCGCGGGGAGAAGGTCTCTCCGCCCCACCGCCAGCCTTCGGAGGAGGTCTGAGGACAGTGGGGAAGACGCGCTGCGCTTCCCCGCTGTCCTGGAGATTTCCCTATGGGCTTTCGTCTTGCGAAGGAAGCCCATAGGGAAATTCGTTTTGCGAAGCGCCTCCAAAATGGAAAACCCTTTCGTCTAGCGGGTTTTCCGTCTTGCGAGGCGTTTGTCTTGCGGGGCACCACTGTACTGTGGAAAGAAATCAGATCCTGCAGGGCCCTGGTCTCATGAGGCAGAGCGTTCCACCAGGCCGGAGCCAGTGTTGAAAAGGCCCTGGCTCTGGTTGAGGCTAATCGGACTTCCTTAGGGCCTGGGACCTGTAGGGTGTTGCTATTTGTGGACCTTAAGGTCCTCTGTGGGGCATATCGGGAGAGGCGGTTCCATAGGTACAAGGGTCCTACAACAAGTATGCCCTGTGACGTTTTAGAACAACATATCTAATATTCTAATGGGGCGGTAGAATAACGATAAATAGGTCAGTGTAGATCCAGCCCTAGTCTACTACGGTAAGGTCATATTTACATGCATTTCTCAGCCAACTTTTGCCTCTGGCCCCATCCACCTCTGACATGTGGCCCTTGGAACATTGATCAAAAGGGAATGTGGCCCTCTGGTGAGATAAGATGTCCTCCTCCCCTACCCTAAACCCTGAAACCAGCCCCGGAATAAAGAGACTTCTGTTCTGGATGGGATTAGTTGGACTTGCTGTTCTACACATATTAATACTACAGCTCATTCAGAGTGTAGTGCCTGCTCTTGCCGTATGAATGGAGGTCTATTCAAGTTCAGAGTTTTATTTTATTTTTATTTTTAATTCAGCCCCAGGGTTCAGGTCAGACGGCGAGACTAATCCATTGAAGCCAAGGAGATAAAATCCCCATTAATATATAAAACACTGAGCATTCAAAGGAATTAAAATTAGACCATACCTCCTTAACCCCAGCCATTAAAAAATGTCAGTGTTTATTACGCGAGAACATGGGTCATAACAAAAAGACATAAAAATGCAGAATTAAATATAAACAGAGCTAAGAGGAAGTGGCTGGGATACAAGATTCAACAGCAAAAAGAACAAGGCGGGGGGAGCGTTCTCAATTAACGAGGAGGATCTTTAATCAGCCAGAGCCTTTCCTTACAAATCCTAATGTGAAATTTGCCTTCCTCCCCGCACTGTGTTGAAGCTCTTTCCAGGCATTTGCCTGCATGCAATTGTACAAGGTTAAGAACCGAAGCACAGTCTGTCTGCAGGATCAGGCCAAAGAACCATCTAGCTGGCTCTCAAGTTGGCCAGTCAGATGGCTGTGAAAAACTTGCAAGCAGGACAGAACAGAAGAACAGAAGAAAAGGCTGCTGGGTCATGTCAAAGACCCATCTAGACCACCATCCTTTGGGGAGCCTAAAAACAAGGCAGGAAGTAGGAATTTAGGACAAGCTTGCTGGATCAGTTGTTGTTGTTTAGTCATTTAGTCGTGTCCGATTCTTCGTGACCCCATGGACCAGAGCATGCCAGGCACTCCTGTCTTCCACTGCCTCCCACAGTTTGGTCAAACTCATGCTGGTAGCTTCGAGAACACTGTCCAACCATCTCGTCCTCTGTCGACCCCTTCTCCTTGTGCCCTCAATCTTTCCCAACATCAGGGTCTTTTCCAGGGAGTCTTCTCTTCTCATGAGGTGGCCAAAGTATTGGAGCCTCGGCTTCACAATCTGTCCTTCCAGTGAGCACTCAGGGCTGATTACCTTAAGGTTTGATCTTCTTGCAGTCCATGGGACTTTCAAGAGTCTCCTCCAGCACCATAATTCAAAGGCATCAATTCTTCGGCGATCAGCCTTCTTTATGGTCCAGCTCTCACTTCCATACATCACTACTGGGAAAACCATGACTTGAGCATGAGTTTGACCAAACTGTGGGAGGCAGTGGAAGACAGGAGTGCCTGGCGTGCTCTGGTCCATGGGGTCACGAAGAGTCGGACACGACTAAACAACAACAAACCCAGACCATCTCAATATCATCTTGCCCGGGGGGGGGGGGGGAATACCCATCAAGGTATCTGAGATATGAATGGGGTGGGGGGCACCAATAAAACTATAGTTTTCATAAGAAGCAAAGAAAGAAGTCAGATCCATAGTTGCCCATGCAATCACAATTTGTGTGCACACATGGCAAAGCAATAATTAATAATATAATGCTATTTCTCTTTTTGCAGGACCCCCTGCCCCCATACCTATATTCAATCCATACCAAAAAAAAAAACAAAGCCATAGGTCATCCCAGAAGCCATCTATGTGTGACTATTTCTTAATGCAGACTCTTAGATGCACATCCAAATTCTTCTTTATTTATTTGTTTATGAAGTGAGTGAGAGGATCAATTAGAAATGCGTGCCAGCCCTCCGACAAACAGCTTCGGAAACCAAACAAAGAACTTCCTGGCTGGGGTTAGATTTTTGTCCCCTCTTTCCCCCCCCCCCCCCCGTCTTCCTTTGAACTGCACAATGCAAATGGGGAAAGCCCCCCAAAACAATATTTTTGCCTCGCAACGTCTAGTTGCTAATCAGTAGTAGATCTAATCAAGGACCTAATAAGTTCATAATGGTACATTTGCTTCCCAGGAGAAGCCAGGGCTCCTCATCTTTGCGGAAAATAACCTCCGCCCGCCCTCCCCTCTTGCGAAAATGCAAGCAGGATCCGCAGACATCGCAACAGTCTAATAATTTGATTGCAGGCCCTCAGGCGGGGATAGCTTAAATTACAATTAAGAGAGCTAGTGTTGCTGTTAACATCTGGGTGATGAGACACTGTATGGATGCTGTAAAGGGAGGCTGTGTTCTCTCCACCTCCTCAACCCCCCCCCCCCACCGCAAGAAGAAGAAGAAGAATGGAATGTTAGGAAACATGGAGAGTATGATCTAGCCCACTTTAAGCACTGCGTCCAATTTATTGCACCTTATTACCCCTCCTATTGAAATCAATGGGGCTGGGAAGTACTGTGTGTGCCTGGAACCCACCTGTAGTTGCTAAGGGCTCATCCACACTTTGGCTTGACCTGGATTTTGGTCATACAGTGGTACCTTGGTTCTCAAACTTAATCCGTTCCAAAACCAAAGCGTTCCAAAACCAAGGCACGTTTTCCCATAGAAAGTAATGCAAAACGGATTAATCCATTCCACACTTTTACAAGCACCCCCCATAAACAGCAATTTAACCTGAATTTTACTATCTTATGAGACCATTGATCCATAAAATTAAAGCAATAAACAATGTACTGTACCATAAAATAAAGAAAACAGTATTGTGGATTATGAAAATTAAATTTTTTTAAAAAAATCTTACCTGCATTGATGATAGTCATTGTTTGGATGGGGGGGGAGTTATCCATTTCCACAATCACACAATCAATCAATCAATCAATCAATCAGTAGCTGAACTGGGATCCACACAGTCACAAAAACAAATTAACTGAAAAAGCCTCAAAACAAAAAACGCAAAATAAATAGCAAAAACACCGAATATAAGCTCCAAATATCACCTCAGAACACTGCAGTTGGAAACGGAAGGCTTGAATTACAATGGGGGGGGGACACGCAAATTAGTAGCGCAACAGGAAACATAGGGGGACGCAAATTAGCAGCGCAACAGGAAACACTTAAAATGGAGCATGTTCGACTTCTGGAAAAAAGTTCAAAAACCAGAACACCTACTTCCGGTTTTCAGTATTCGGGTTCCAAGTTTTTCGTGAACTAAGCTGTTCGAAAACCGAGGCACCACTGTATTGTGTACCAATTAGTTCCCCCAGGTCTGGGAACTTTTGTCATGGTTCTGCAGCCGTGCCTTGCGAAAACCCAACCTTCCCCCCTGAATTGGATCTTACCAGATGGGGAAAATCTGAGGTTCCTCCATCTCTCACTTCAAAGCCAGTAATTTGTGTCTTATTTTCCAATAGGCGATTGCACCCAATCTGTAGAGCAGGGGAAGCTGATCCATTTGCGGAGAATGAGGCATTGCTCCTTAAACTTTGTCTGCCCTCTGCCAGTTCCTACCTGCCTGTTTTCTTACTTACAGCCAGTCCAGGGAGTGGCATTACTTGCCATTACTTCCTCCTCCTTAGTCTCATTGTTGGGGATAAAGGAGGAGGATGGGGACAAAGCTAGAATGAAGGAATGGGTTTCCCAAAACCCAAGACTGACTGTGCAGGCAGTTTTAAACTGCACCAAAATCCCTATTTTCCCTTAGCTAAAATGCATCAACTTGAGCCGTTGAGCAAATGCATAACAAGAACAAAGCTCTCTCCCTTATCAGTCCGTGGAGGCAATGAGTGACCTTGCCAAGTTCCAGTAGAGCACGGATGATGCGTCTGTACCTTATCTTATGTGCTGACCACAAAAGACGCACAGACCCAATCTGGGAACAGTGCCAGAGCGTGTTCTCGGAGATGACGACCTCTTCCCCCAAGATAAGAGTAGGAAGAGGAAGATCCTTTTATGGTCAGAAGTACAGTGGTACCTCGCAAGACGAATGCCGCGCAAGACGAAAGAGTTTTCCATGTTTTGAGTCGTTCCGCAAGACGAATTTCCCTATGGGCTTGCTTCGCAAGACGAAACGTCTTGCGAGTTCTTGCGAGTTTGTTTCCTTTTTCTTAAAGCCACTAAGCCGCTAAGCCGTTAATAGCCGCTAAGCCGCTAAGCCGTTACTAGCCGCTAAGCCGTTAATAGCCGCTAAGCCGCTAAGCCGTTACTAGCCGCTAAGCCGTTAATAGCCGCTAAGCCGCTAAGCCGTTACTAGCCGCTAAGCTGTTAATAGCCGTGCTTCGCAAGACGAAAAATCCGCAAGACGAAGAAACTCGCAGAACGGATTAACTTCGTCTTGCGAGGCACCACTGTACAGGAAGGAATTCCCTTTTATGGTTAAGAATACCAGAGCAGGAACATCAGTGATGTCAACCTGCGTGTACAAGCTGATGTGGCTGGGGAAGGGGGAGAGGGTGTCTGGAGGATATATATATTGCATGAAACTTCTCATTTCTTTGGACTTGCTGTGGACTTGATCACGCAAGTGCCTTCTGCTATCCGGAGAGCAGAATAAACTCTTTCTTGGAATCAACCTCGGTGTCATTTGACTTCCTTCCTCCTGTCCCGGAGCAATGCAGACCCAATCGGTGAACTCCAATAAGGCTACAAGAATACTGTCTGTCATAGCCTCTGGCGCCACCTACTGTTGGCCTCCCCACTTTCTGGTCTACCAGTCCCAATGGGCACCAGCCATTGCTGCCATGGAGGTTGCCACATTTTAAAGTCTCGGATGCTGGCGCTGACATGCACAGCGCATGTGCCTCTTTTGCTGACAAGCTGCTGCAAAGGGTTGTGGTTCTGCCACAGTGATGGGGAACCCCATTTATGTAAAGGGATCCTCTGCACGATCACCCAGGATGCTGCTATTTACTGAATGAAGTCCATGAATGAAATAATGGAAGTCTTTCCTTCCTCCCTCCTCCCTCTGGGTCAGAGAATTCCAGCATTTCAAAGAACAAAGTCGATGCAAAACAGGAGCGTGGAAATACTGTCAATATATATATATATATATATATATATATATATACACACACACACATATATATACTTTAAAAAGCATTATTTCTTTCCTTTTTTTAAGAAAAGAACAAAATGCTAAAAAGGAAGGAAGGAAGAGAATCTTGCCATATGGTAACAAAAACCTATATAATTCTCTTGATCTTTAATCTCTATGCCAATGTCTGTTTTACAGATTATGGCTTCAGCCTTTTGACAAATCTGCTTAGTGAATTTTTGGCTGGAAACTTTGGCACGGCAACCGCTGTCTGAAATACATTCAAAAGGCTAAACATTTTCATAATAGCTACTTTACACAGATTAGTAAGCTTCCCTTCAGGACACCAATTTAACTTCTCCCTCGCTCTCGCTCTCTCTTTTTAAAGTGACCACATTCATTTGTGTGATACCACGCACACAGGGAAAATTGATGCTGTTATGTGTGTGCTTTGTTGTTGTTTTTAAAAAATGTGTTTGTTTAATGCAGTAGTTTTCTTGAAGGTTTCTCTTTTTTTTTTCTTTTTTTGAAAGAGGATCAAGCTTTTTGCCAACAGACAAGCTATATTGCAACAAGGGGTTATTACGGTCATTTTTCATGTAATTGGGAGTCTGTTTGGTCGCTATCCTTTGCAGGCTCATTACCTCATTTTTATAATCCATCATAAAGGGGGTTTCTTGCATGTCACAGAAATATGCCAAGCAGCCAGGAAAACAAATAAAAAACTGCCGCCTGAGTATTTAAACATCTGCCCATGATTTCCTTTTAAATGTAATAACCAATTTTAGCCCCGTCGCAATGATTTTGCACAGAAATGGCATTTTTTTTAAATTCTTGAGGCTTGGGACAGGTCACAAAGAAAAGCAAACAAAGGGGGCACCCACTGAAATTTATTTGGAGGGGTGTTTGCAGAGTAAATATTCCAAATAAATAAATAAATGAACATAATAACATCAGAAAACACCTGGACACCGATTTTGTTTCCTTCAAGGCAGCAATCATTCCTCTGTCAGAGGAGCAAAAGCTTAAAAACAAAACCTAATAGTCTAGTGCTTCAATCTTGGGACTCTAGAAGTTGGACTACAACTCCCATCATCCACAGTCAGATTAGTGAAACGGCAGGCATGATAGGATCTGTAGTCCATTTTATCTAGGAACTGAGGCTGAGGAACACTGGTTTAGATAATAGGTGTTCTGCTCTAGTCTTCCCTTTGTCTGATTCGCCAGGTCTGCTTTCCTAAATTTCAGTCACTGCTACGACCTCCTGCATTGGCTAAAAACACTGAAAGGCGGGAGCAGGTGAGTTTCTCACAAAACAAATGGCATGAATGGTGCCTGTACATTGTGCATCATTAATAATAATAATAATAATAATAATTTATTTGTACCCCATCCATCTGGCTGGGTTTCCCCAGCCACGCTGGGCAGCTCCCAATCGGATATTAAAAACACAATACAGAATTAAACATTAAAAACTTCCCTAAACAGGGCTGCCCTCAGATGTCTTCTGAAGGTCAGATAGTTGTTCAATTCCTTGACATCTAATGGGAGGGCGTTTCACAGGGTGGCCCCACTACCAAGGAAGCCCTTTGCCTGGTTCCCTGTAACTTGGCTTCTCGCAGTGAGGGAACTGCCAGAAGGTCCTCGGCGTTGGACCTCAGTGTCCGGGCTGGACGATGGGGGTGGAGATGCTCCTTCAGGTATACTGGGCTGAGGCCATTTAGGGCTTTAAAGGTCAGCACCAACACTTTGAATTGTGCTCAGAAACGTACTGGGAGCCAATGCAGGTGTTATGTGGTCCCGGCAGCCACTCCCAGTTCTACGAATGCTAGAAATTTCCATTCTTTCTTTTTTAAAGGAAAGGGTGGTTCACCCAGTTGGAATGTCTCCTTCTCCCACGGACACACACTGGGGACACCGATGGCAAACATTATGAAAAGCAGTGAAACTAAAAACGTCTATTATGGGGTGGGTAGGGTAGAGACGCGCTTGGAATGGAGATGTGCTTGGAATGGAGTCGCAAGTGAAATGGAACTTTGTAGAATGGGAGTGTAGAAAGCTGGGAGGCCAACAGTAGACAGAGGTAGAGCCAACAACACAGGGAGCCAACTAATGCTAGTTTTGTCCCATCTTCCTCCATTTTGGGGCAACGGGTAAGATGGCACACTTGATCATGGGCGGGCAGACTGGTGGGGGCTGGCTGAGGGCAGGTCAAGGTGTCGGAGGTTCCGTACGCCCGAGCTGAAATAGCTCTCCTCCTCCGTACTTCGGAATCCATAAGGCTCTCCTCCTCCGATGGTGATTAACGACCTAAACCTTTAATGAGGCTTCAGGCACGCTCCCATTACACAGAGTATCCAAACAGCAGCAGAAGGAGAGAGAGTTTGCGCTACATTGCTACGCTTATTTCTAACTACTCAGGACAGAAAGAATATGCATCCGCTCTCCGTGAGAGTCAGTGAACAACTGGAACAAAAAAACAGGAAACCAGTAACATCAACATCCGTCTCCCGTGAGACTTCCAACAGTCTGGAATGTAAACAGAGTATTGTGACTCCAAAAACTGCACAGTGGCATAACAGAAATCTAACACAAGGTTGGTGGGGCAGTGCCCCATTTGCCCTAATGGATCATCCCCACTGATTGCAAAGGAATTTTCAGGCTGGTCCACCTGAGTGGCAGAAGCTTTCAAGGGACACCAGAGAATGTGGAGGAGGAACATGAGGAAGAATGGTGAGCAAGACAAAGAAGCAGCAGATCCGTGTTTCTTGCAATGTCTACATCTACCTTTCAGTTGCTTGATTTTGGAGTGGAAGAATCGAGATCGAAATGACTGTGGGTTTTCCTTCACGTGTGCGCACAAATACACAGAACCCTCTATGACACTTTTTAGCTTGGCACAATTAAAGCCAGTGAGACTTGGAATTCATTATCCCAGTTTGGAAACTTGCTCTTTTGTGGCATTTTATTCTGCTTTAATAAACCAAACAGACTTTTAATTAAAAAGGTGAAGAAGGGGGAAAGCTCTCCGAATGACGATTTCAAAGAAGAACGTGGATTCGCCTGGCATTTCCAACTTTGCACAAATGATATTTCCCAAACTGCGTTCGGGTGCTAAGGGTCCGACTCAAGCAAGAATATGTGGATTTACTCTCATGTACACAATGATCCCCTTAATACATAACACTTGAGGAAAGCCCATAGATTTCATCTAACCATCTTGCAGTGCAGAAGGCCTCAGTGGGGCTTTGGAAAGGCCTTTGGAAAGGCCTAGAACCCCACTCCACCCTGAAGGAGGGCAGGCTTCCAAGCTTGGCACTCCTGTGATGCAAAGGAGTTTCACAAGTGAGCACGCCACACCTTGTCATCAAAAGCTTGGTGGGAGGGCCATTATAACTTGTTGGGACATCTCTGTTGCTTCTGTCCAGCTCTGAGCTCCTGTGTCTCTGCTGTCTCTGTGTTTTGGACACTCTGTTTCCATGGGGTATCCAATCCAAGTCCTACACAAAGCTGTCCTGGATCCCTTTGAAATGTCACCTCACCGTTGTACTGCTGAGGCCATAGCTCAAAACAGAGCCATTTTTCACTCTCTCTAAACGGCCTCAGTCCTGTATACCTGAAGGAACGTCTCCACCCCCGTCGTTCAGCCTGGACACTGAGGTCCAGTGCCGAGGGCCTTCTGGCAGTTCCCTCGCTGCAAGAAGTGAGGTTACAGGGAACCAGGCAGAGGGCCTTCTCAGTAGTGGCCCCCGCCCTGTGGAACGCCCTCCCAGCAGATTGAAACACAGCAGAGTATACCTGAAGGAACGTCTCCACCCCCATCGTTCCTGCTAACTAGGATTAATGGAAGTTGTAGTCGAATAGCAGCTGGGGACCCAAGTTTGAGAAACACTGCTTTAATTGAAAGCATTGTTGTTGCTTAGTCGTTTAGTCGTGTCCGACTCTTCGTGACCCCATGGACCAGAGCATGCCAGGCACGTCTATCTTCCACTGCCTCCTGCAGTTTGGTCAAACTGATGCTGGTAGCTTCGCAAACACTGTCCAACCATCTCGTCCTCTGTCGTCCCCTTCTCCTTGTGCCCTCAATCTTTCCCAATATCAGTGTTAAGTTGTGGGTGAACATATCAGACGACACAGCGATTCTTCAAACAGCTCTTGTTTATTCACAGGCCAGGACAGAACTGAACTGAAGGGTTCAGTCAGCCTGCTTATATAGAGCTCCAGTACAATGTACAGTGGTACCTCGCAAGACGAATGCCTCGCAAGACGAAAAACTCACAAGACGAAAGAGTTTTCCGTTTTTTGAGTCGCTTCGCAAGACGAATTTCCCTATGGGCTTGCTGCGCAAGACGAAAACATCTTGCGAGTTCTTGCGAGTTTGTTTCCTTTTTCTTAAAGCCGCTAAGTTAATAGCGAGTTTGTTTCCTTTTTCTTAATTGCGAGTTTGTTTCCTTTTTCTTAATTGCGAGTTTGTTTCCTTTTTCTTAAAGCCGCTAAGTACCGTTAATAGCCGTTAATAGCCGTGCTTCACAAGACGAAAAATCCGCAAGACGAAGAAACTCGCAGAACGAATTAATTTCATCTTGCGAGGCACCACTGTAACTGTAACAATTTTCTAAAACTATCCAATCACTGAACGTCACTTTCGATCCCTTATTTGCATAACTATCTACAGTATTCCCCTGCTGGCCCAGGGTGAGAACTTCAGTACATAACAATCAGGGTCTTTTCCAGAGAGTCTTCTCTTCTCATGAGGTGGCCAAAGTATTGGAGTCTCAGCTTCACGAATTGTCCTTCATTGAAAGCATTACTGTCATATTTATAGCCAGCGTACCTTTGACTGCCCGCAAGCTGTGAGGGAGCAGGTTGGCCGGGCAGTTGCCTTCACAGGATCCTGGAGAAGAGAAGCCTTTGGTCTGATCCAGCACAGCTCTTTTCTCATAGCCTCATGGACTCACCCAGAGCTCCTTGTGAGGAACCGCAAGATGGTGGCAACCACACAGCGGAAAGAGATTCAAAAAGCCCAATGCGTGCTGCATTTCAGCAGGGAAGCCTTTACAGAAATGTCAGTATTTGACATCCACCTGAAAAGTTTGCTGTGCATCCCCAGGAAATGCAAGACGACAAGAGCCATTTTTGTCGTCTTCCCTACAACTTCCTTTCTACATGTTTGTATTGATATTTCCCCCCTCCCTCCCACCCCCCTCTTTTTTCGTTTTTACCTTCCTGCACAGTTGGGAGGCCGTATCGTCACTTTTGATTTTATAATTACGCAAACAATGCCTGGTAGGAAGCTGGTCGGGGGAAACGGGTGGAGGGATATTATTGGATGGAGGGGAGGGAAAGTTAGAGAGATTTTTTTAAAAAAATAATAATCAGTACACGGTGCGTCCGTGTGGAAATTATCCTGTTTAGCACAAGACCCCCATTGCGGTGGAGAGGGAACAATAAATAAAAAATAAACGACAACTTCTATTGACAAGCTTGGCATAAGTACAGTGGACGCTTGGGTTGCGAACGTGATCCATGCGGGATGCACGATCGCAACCCGCAGCATTTGCAACCTGCAGCGGCATGTCTGCACACACGCCGGTTGCGATTCAGCGCTTCTGCACATGCGCAAAGTGCAATTTGACGCTTCTGCACATGCACGACCCCTGAAACCCAGAAATAACCCGTTCCAGTACTTCCAGGTTTCAGCGGGTCCGTAACCTGAAAAAACGCAACCTGAAGCGTCTGTAACCCGAGGTATGATTGTACCGGATAGAGAGCCTGTGGCTAAACACAAGAAGCTCCCTCTTGATTTTAACACCCTAGCATGAGCCTGTGTGGTTAAAAGCGTCAGGAGACCAGGACTGAAGTCTCCACTCAGAGATGAAGCTCACTGGTTGACCTTAGGCCAGTCACAGGCCACATTCGTGCAATACATTTAAAGTGCGGTGATACCACTTTAAATAGTCATGGCTTCCCCAAAGGAATTCTGGGAGCTGTAGTTTGTTAAGGGTGATTTGCTAGGAGTTGCTAGGAGGCACCTGTTCCACGACAGTTCACAGAGTGGCTTAAGAATCAATCCATCTTCACAGGGAACTCTGGGAATTGTAGTTCTGTGTGGGAAACGGGCGTCTCCTCTCGGCACCCTGACTTATGTTCCTAGGCTCCCACAAGATGCAGTCATGGCCACCAACTTGCATGGCTTTTTAAAGATTTGATAAATTCATGGCAGTTAAGGCTATCAGCGGATGGTGAACACGGGGGTTAGGTTCCCTTTGAAAAGCGGTCTGTCTCTGAACACCAGCAGCTGAGAATCACGAGTGGAAAGAGAGAAATTTGTCCGCTTGGTTCCATGCTATCATCCCCAGTGCCCCTTACGCTATAAAAAAAAGCATTATTCAGAATAGTGGATTTTGCACAGCCCAGTAAAGAAGATAATGGCACAATCAAATTCAAAACAATAACAATTACCGTATTTTTTGCTCTATAAGACTCACTTTTTCCCTCCTATTTATTTGCACATTTATTAAAAATCCTACTAAAGTGATTTAGTTTAATTAATTCAACAAAACTGATGAGCTTCATCCAGTGATACCAGCTTTTCAAAGGACTCAGCTAAAAGGTAAAGGACCCCTGACAGTTAAGTCCAGTTGCGAACGACTCTGGGGTTGCGGTGCTCATCTCGCTTTACTGGCCAAGGGAGCTGATGTTTGTCTGCAGACAGTTTTTCCAGGTCATGTGGCCCGCATGACTAAGCCACTTCTGGCGAAACCAGAGCAGCGCATGAAAATGCCGTTTACCTTCCCGCCACAGTGGTACCTGTTTATCTACTTGCACTGGTGTGCTTTCGAACTGCTAGGATGGCAGGAGCTGGGACAGAGCAACGGGAGCTCACCCCATCGCAGGGATTCAAACCGCCGACCTTCCGATCGGCAAGCCCAGGAGACTCAGTGGTTTACACCACAATGCCATCCGCAAATGAAACTCCTGCAAATGAAACATTTTATATGTGTTGCAAAGTGCATTATACAAATGTGACACTAGATGGCAACAGGGAGCTATGGCAAATTCAATATATTTTTCAAAACTTTTTTTAAAAAAGTATTTTCACAACTTTTTTTTTTTAAATCTGTGTAGATTCCACCAAAGTCTGGTAGTCACGGAGACCTGCTGTCCCCTCACCTCTTAGGACCCGACTATGTAATCCCACCACCCACTTTGGGAAGCAATGACCTAGTGAGACGCAAGGAGTTTTTCTAGCCCTACTTTAAATCTCTCTCTCTCTCTCTCTCTCTCTCTCTCTCTCTCTCTCTCTCTCTCTCTCTCTGCCTCTCTTAGAATAAGAGTTGAATCAGGCAATCACTTACTACATAGTTTGGTTTAAAATGTCCTCCCTGACAGCTCTAACTGCATGGAGATGAGACAGTTGCAATTGAAATATACTCGGAGTCGAGAGTGGCTTTCATGCTCTTTATTCAGCTCATAGTCGTGAGGAGGAATGGAAGTTCCCCCACAATATCTGCTTTATATACATTATTTACACAATGGGCCCCACGTGATTGGTTAATTCCGGGATTCTCCTGTAGGCCAATCAGGTTGTGGATTTACTTCCACCTGGAGCTGGATTGGGTGGCTCCTGCGGACCAATCATACTGCTGCATTGTTCTAGGACCAATCATACTGCTGCATTCTGAATCCTATTGTTCTAGGACCAATCAGACTGCTGCATTTTGGATCCTATTGTTCTAGGACCAATCAGACTGCTGCATTTTGGATCCTATTGTTCTAGGACCAATCAGACTGCTGCATTTTGGATCCTATTCAACTCAGTACGTAACAGCGACCAACAGTCGGCAAGTGAGCTTGGCATGTCACAATTACTTGGAAGTTCAAGGCAGAAAGGAGTTTATGGCACTGCCAAGTTGCAGTCACAGTGCCAGAGGTATAAGCAGACAAGCAGCAGCAGCACTGATACGAACAACGGGCATTTATAAGGTATCTAAAGTACCCATTTGTCCCCCTGACTTTGGCAAGAGATGTGGGTGGGAGGAAGGATCTAGTCCTTAGTGATTTTTAAACGCTGTTCATTTATTCCAAAATTATTCTCCTTTCCCCTGACGATAAAAGTCAATAAAACGCCAACCAACAATTATGCCATTTGATTGCTAAAATGAAATAAATGTTCTTCTTTGTCTCCGCGTGTATTCCTAGGGGACTCTTCCATCTCACTCCCTTATTCTGCTGCTCAGTGAGCCAGTAAGAAGAATATTATGAGTTCTGGGTGTTTAACAAAAATCCTAACATACCACAAGCCCTCGAAGAATGCAACAGCTGCTTTTCGGGTTTGCTGGTGCTTCCTTTAAAAAATAAATCTATTGCTTCTGTCATTTCAGTTGCAAAAAGCACCAGAGTCAGTTTATGCATTATGTCTTTTAGTTGCGTGCTGAGGTCCCCAAGACACCCTTCCCAATAACTCACACATCACACATTATTTTTGTTTAAGGTTTTTGGCATAATTTTGGCCACAACTTTATTATCATACAAAATGTGAGTGGTTGCTTAGGCATTGGTTATGACTAGCTGTCCCCCCCGCCTTGGGGGACAGCGCTGACTCCCGTGAGTCCGCGTGTGGAGGAACAAGACCAGGGACAGCTGGGACTGCGACACAGACCCTCAGCTATTCCCTGCTTGCTCCTTGGGAACTTACACGGCCCGCACCCTGCTCCAAGGGTTTGGACGAAGGGATGGTAAGCCCCAGAATTCCTTTAACGGAATTCCCAGCAGCAGCAGCATTGGAGGGGTAGGCACAGCCTATCCATACCCCTCCACCAACCAATTTAACCAATGCCTAACCGCCAACCTTACAAGTTGTGACGATTTGCTACGTAGTAGGCAAAACCCAATTGGCACACACTAATCAGCCAAAAGGAAAAATTCCTACTAGGCCCCCGCACCAATGCGGACGACCCCATGACAGGCAATAGCAAGGTCAGAGCGAAGCCCAATCAAGGGAGGGCGGGCGGGAGATCCGGTGTCCACAGCGAAAGAGAAAGGAACAAGCTGTGGCCCTAGCTTAAATAATCTCTGATCCCACCCCTAAAATTGGCAACATCAATTTTACCCCAGCAACTCCATCCACCAATCTAGTTCGAGCCCTTGAGCCTAACTTGCCTGACAACCCAGAGGGTGTCTTGCTCGGCCCCATCCGCAACCCGTGCTCTCCTTTAGTGCGAACACGCTTTGTCATAATGCACAGGCGGAGCCAGGGGCAAGGGGACAAGCAACTTTCCTCCCCAAAGACGAAAAGCTCAGTATTTGCTAAACTTTGCTAAACCTTTCATTGAACCGCTTTCTCTCAATTTCATTCCCCAGCTATCTCCATGACAGAACACAGCTCCGTAGGTTGTTAAATCATCCCATGTTATTTGTTCTAATAAGCATTTTTTCGGAACTGTCCGTGATGCTGCTTCTCAGTGCAGTCCTGACCCCTTGATCTTTGCTGCTGCTTGTGTGGGTGGGTGGAGAATATACCGTATTGGCCTGAATATAAGCCTCACTTTTCCCCAAAATTCCAACCATGAAAAGTTAAAGTGCAGCTTATATTGGCGACCAAGGGACGCAGGTGGCGCTGTGGGTTAAACCACAGAGCCTAGGACTTGCCGATCAGAAGGTCGGCGGTTCGAATCCCCGCGACGGGGTGAGCTCCTGTTGCTCAGTCCCTGCTCCTGCAATCTAGCAGTTCGAAAGCACGTCAAAGTGCAAGTAGATAAATAGGTACCGCTCCAGCAGGAAGGTAAAAAGCATTTCCGTGTGCTGCTCTGGTTCACCAGAAGCAGCTTAGTCATGCTGGCCACATGACCTGGAAGCTGTCTGCGGACAAACGCTGGCTCCCTCGGCCTATAGAGTGAGATGAGCGCGCAACCCCAGAGTCGGTCACGACTGGACCTAATGGTCAGGGGCCCCTTTACCTTTACCTTATATTGGCGACCTTATGGTATGCAGCAAGGAGCAAGGGGCAAACAGTGCCAGGAGTGCAGAAAGTGGCGCCCACCCTGTGCATACTCACCCGTCCTCTCCCCCAAGGCCGGGAAGAGAGAGAGCGAGGAAGGAGAAAGGGCGCCAGCAATGCAGCGCGGTCCCGTCCCCCCTCCCCCCCCCAGTATGCAGCCAGGAAAAGCGAGGAATGGAGCGGCTTATATTCGGGTATTTTAAAAAAATTTTCTCCCTCCATTTTTAAAGGTGCGGCTTATATTCGGGTGCGGCTTATATTTGGGGCAATACGGTATATAGTAGAAGTGACTCTCCACTGGCCTCTAGGAGAGGGTTCCACCATGGCACAGGTCCCCGCTGTGCCCAGCTGGGCAGAAAACGACCACCAGTGGCAAGATGCAGGAATCCCCCACACGGGGTGTACTGCAATCCCACAGACCTGCCACGGAGCCTGATCCTCAGGTATCGTAACTGTACCAACCAGGACCTGGTTGTTGTTGTTTAGACATTTAGTCATGTCTAAGCTATGGTTTTCCCAGTAGTGATGTATGGAAGTGAGAGCTGGACCATAAAGCAGGCTGATCTTCGAAGAATGGATGCTTTTGAATTATGGTGCTGGAGGAGACTCTTGAGAGTCCCATGGACTACAAGAAGATCAAACCCATCCATTCTGAAGGAAATCAGCCCTGAGTGCTCCCTGGAAGGACAGATCCTGAAGCTGAGGCTCCAATACTTTGGCCACCTCCTGAGAAGAGAAGACTCCCTGGAAAAGACCCTGATGTTGGGAAAGATGGAGGGCACAAGGAGAAGGGGACAACAGAGGACGAGATGGTTGGACAGTGTTCTCGAAGCTACCAGCATGAGTTTGACCAAACTGCGGGAGGCAGTGGAAGACAGGAGTGCCTGGTGTGCTCTGGTCCAGGGGGTCACGAAGAGTCGGACATGACTAAACGACTAAACAACAACAGTTGAGTCCCTAGAAGAAATCTGAAGGCAACCCGAGCAAGCTGACATACCATATTGCCTCATATGAACCTGCCCAGGTTTTGAGATCTTCAGGGGAGGCCCTCATCTCAATCCTGCCACCCTCACAGGTGCAGTTGTGCCAGACCAAGATGATCAAGGGCCTGGAAGCCTGAGATAAAGAACTGCACAACTTTTAGAAGGCATCTGAAGGCAGCCCTGTTCAGGGACATTTGTAATGGTTTATGTTTTATTGCATTTTTAATATTTTGTTGTGAGCTACCTAGAGTGTTGTGAGCCACCAGATGGGTGGCACATAAATGATAACGGTGTTGTTGTTGTTGTTGTTGTTGTTGTTGTTGTTGTTGTTGTTATCATCACAAGAACCTAAGAAGATCCTGCTGGATCAGACCAACAGCCCATCTAGTCCAGCATTCTCTTCTCACAGTGGCTAACCAGGTACACACTACTTGTGACAGTGATGGCAGAACATGACCCACGAAGATTAATCAGAGCCATCTTTTAATGTCAGAGTTGCAGAAGGCGTTTGCAGAGGATGGTGAGCGTGCCTTACAGCAGCAGGCTTTTTGTTTTGCTTTTTCGTTTTCCACCACCCCTCACCACCCCGCAAAAAAATAAAATAAAATCCAAAGTTAAGAATTGATCACATGCTCACAGCTGGAGACTGTGTTAGTCTTTAGTCGGGAAGGTATAAGGCATCATCATTTAGCTCTCCCTTTGCCCCAGCAGGTGGCCTAAACAGTGGCGCGGATAAGAACTATCAGACATCAGGTGCACAGCGGGAACCCCTTTTACCTGCATTGTTCTGATCCCAAATGTGGCTCTTTACACTTTTTAAGAGAGGGACACAGAGGAGGGAGAAGGGAACACATCAAATCAGCGCCGTCGCTTTGTACGAAATTAAATAAAAATATGCACGGCGTCCTTGAGGGGAAGGGAGGCTTAAGTAACGCACCGTCTCGTTCTTCCCTGCTCTTTGCTAGTCCTGGTAGCGGGACTGGCTTGGAAGATGCTGCTCATGCAAGTCCCTCTGCCGCTGGACTCTTCAGAAGAATGATGAATTGCTACATATTTCTGTTGTTGGAATCATAAAACGTTTAATTCTCCTGCCTCTCAGCAGCTTTCGGTGCCCTCAACCATAGTATCCTACTGGAGCAGCTGGCACAGAAACTGCCCTGGTCACCATATATGTTGACCTCTCTCAGGAGATGGACAGGGGTAATACACCCCTCTTAATCTTACTTGAAGGGACGCGGGTGGCGCTGTGGGTTAAACCACAGAGCCTAGGGCTTGCCGATCAGAAGGTCGGCGGTTCGAATCCCCGCGACGGGGTGAGCTCCCGTAGCTCAGTCCCTGCTCCTGCCCACCTAGCAGTTCGAAAGCACAGAGTGCAAGTAGATAAATAGGTACCGCTCCGGCAGGAAGGTAAACGGCGTCTCCGTGTGCTGCTCTGGTTCACCAGAAGCAGCTTAGTCATGCTGGCCACATGACCCAGAAGCTGTACACTGGCTCCCTCGGCCAATAAAGCAAGATGAGCACCGCAACCCCAGAGTCGGCCCCAACTGGACTTAATGGTCAGGGGTCCTTTAATCTTGCTTGACCTCTTCCTCGACCACTTTTGGTACAATTGACCCCAGTACCCTTCAGGAGAGGCTATCGGAGCCGGCGGTGGGTGTGACGTTAACATATGAGAGTGCTGGAGGTGAAATAGTTAAACAAGTTACCCAATCAGAACCCAGGGGGGTGGAGTCAGAGGGACTATAAAACCAGCTCTGGGAGAGGCGAAGGGAGGAGTTCGTTGGGAGTTGGGTGGTTGGCTGGAGTGGGAGTGAATTGGAATAGAGACTGTGGGTAGGTTGAGTTAGTGTAGCAAAATAAGTTGAGTCAGGAACAGTTAGGGGCTAGGAAGACAAGTAAATATCTGAGAGGTGGTTTAGTGAGTGAGAGCAGGTAGCGGAAGTTATAGGTCTGGATAGGCACCCGATGACTGTAATTGACCAATACCGTTTATGAAACCACACGCTTGTTAAACTGCAATAAATAAACAGAAGTTTATGTTCCAATTTAACCCTGACTGGACTCAGTATTGTACCAGGTAGGGCCTGGGTGGTGGCAGCAAGAAATAAAGTGGTGGCACAGGGATCAATAGACGGTGAAACATCCGGGACCCTGTGTGATCGCCACAGAGGGCAGCACTGTTTTGCAGTGGTTCTGGTCCTACATTGATGGCCATCTTCAACGGATGATGCTTGGGGAGTGTTGTTCAGCACCGTGGGGCCTTCAGTGGGGGGTTCCTCAGGGTTCAGTCTTATCCCTTATGCTGCTTAACGTCGACATAAACCCGCTGAGTGGTGTCATCTTGAGTTTTGAAGTATGTTGTCAGCAATATGCTGATGACACACAAGCTCAACTTCTCCTTTACATCTGCAGGTGAGGCGAGTAAAAGTGCTGGACCGTTGTCTTGCCTCAGTAATGAACTGGATGAGAGCCAAACTGAAGCTCAATCCAGATACAACAAGGTAAAAAGGAAAAGGTAAAGGACCCCTGGATGGTTAAGTCCAGTCAAAGGCGACTACAGGGTTGCAGCGCTCATCTCACTTTCAGGCCGAGGGAGCCGGCATTTGTCCACAGACAGCTTTCCAGGTCCTGTGGCCAGAATGACTAAACCGCTTCTGGCGCAACAAAACACCGTGACGGAAACCAGAGTGCACGGAAACGCCATTGACCTTCTTGTCACAGTGGTACCTATTTATCTACTTGCACTGATGTGCTTTCGAACTGCTAGATTGGCAGGAGCTGGGACAGAGCAACGGGAGCTCACCCCATCATGGGGATTTGAACCACCAACCTTTCGTTCGTCAAGCCCAAGAGGCTCAGTGGTTTAGGCCACAGCACAGTGGGTAGCTCCCTAGACTAGATGGAGGTTGCCTGTTCTAGATGGGTTTACACTCCCTTTGAAGGAGAGGACATGTAGCTTGGAGGTACTGCTGGAACATTTGCTATCACTTGTGGCTCAGGTGGCCTCAGTGGCACAAAGTCCCTTTCATGAGCTTCAGCTGGTGGCCCACCTGTGTCGCTGTCTGGGCAAGGATAGCCTATATTCTGTCGTCTATGGTCTGGTAATCTCTAGGGTAGATTACTGCAATGTGTTGCATGTAGGGCTGCCTCTGAAGATGGCAATACGAGGATGGGTCTTTTCTGCAGTGCCTCCCTGTTTGTGTAACGCTCTCCCTAGGGTGGCCCACCTGGCACCTTCATTGCATATCTTTATATGAGTTAGAGATGGAAATGTTTGTCTCTAACCAGGCCTAACATTCTATGTCCTTTTAAATATGCTTGCCGGAGCGTTTCTTTCTTTAGATTGTGTTTGCCATTGTTATTGTTTTTATTATATATCTCATTTTGTATTTTTATGTTGTGAACTGCCCTGTGATATCTGGATGAATCAGACTCCTAGAATCAAAGAATTGGAAGGGACCCTGAGGCTTATGCAGGAATCTCAACAGCCAAATACATGCCAAATCGCCATCCAACCTCTGCTTAAAAACCTCCAAGGAAGGAGACTCCATTGCCTTCCAAGGGAGACCATTCCACTTTTGAACATCAGAAAGTTCTACCCAATGGAATCTCCATTCTTGCAACTTGCAGCCATGGGTTCGTGTCCTACCTTCTGGAGCAGGAGAAAACAAGCTTGCTCCATCCTTCATAATGTCATGGTTATGGGCTTGCCTTCATCATCTGGTTGGCTACTATGAAAAACAGGAAGTTGGAGTGGACATGCCTTTGGTCCAACCCAGCTGGGACATTCTTATTCTCTCCAGGGTCCTCAAGGCTATGAGTTGTCTCTGCTAAAGTGTTACCCTTAAAATCATTCAGCTCTAGTAGCTCTAGTGAACTTAACGAGAAACTTAACGAGAAATGTTGCTGCTGTATCAAATCAAGTATTCTGCCAAACATATTCCCCCCTATGTATATATATTAAAAAGGATTAGCCCTACATGTGTCTCGTAAAGTGAGATGCAAATCACGCATTGCACAAATAGCGATTAAGTATCAACATAAATACCTTTCCCTTAAATAGGAGTTCTTATAATTAAGCTTGAAAGCACGGAAAGCCGACTATTAATTTAACTGGAGTTGGGAGGAGGAATTGTCAGAGTGCAAAATATGAATTGTCAGACATGGCTCTTTAGGTATCAAACTCTGGAATAAAAAAAAATCCATTAAACAAAGGTTTAAGGATAAATTATTTAAAGATCCATTAAAAAAACATTAGGCAATGTCACTTACAAAAGAAACACCATGGAAGCCAGACAACCAGAGCGTTAGGTATTTTCTTTAGCCACATTGAAATCATAGGCGGGAGGGGAGGGGAAGTACATAAAGAACTTTATGTAGCTCAGGGATGCATTATTTGATAGGGAACATTTTACTGTGGGCATCCATTAACTCATACTTAGACAATAACTCATAGTATTTGGCCTCCCCAGGATCCTCAGGTGAATTTAACTGAACGTGAAGCTCTTTGATCATCAGTGTTATGCACCAGCTTTTAGGACATTTGTTGTTGTTGTTGTTGTTTAGTCGTTTAGTTGTGTCCGACTCTTCGTGACCCCATGGACCAGAACACGCCAGGCACTCCTGTCTTCCACTGCCTCCCACAGCTTAGTCAAACTCTTGCTAGTAGCTTCGAGAACACTGTCCAATCATCTCGTCCTTTGCCGTCCCCTTCTCCTTGTGCCCTCCATCTTTCCCAACATCAGGGTCTTTTACAGGGGGTCTTCTCTTCTCATGAGGTGGCCAAAGTATTGGAGCCTCAGCTTCACGATCTGTCCTTGCAGTGAGCACTCAGGGCTAATTTCCATAAGAATGGATGTGTTTGATCTTCTTGCAGTCCATGGGACTCTCAAGAGTCTCCTCCAGCACCAGAATTCAAAAGCATCAATTCTTCGGTGATCAGCCTTCTTTATGGTCCAGCTCTCACTTCCATACATCACTACTGGGAAAGCCATGGCTTTAACTATACAGATCTTTGTTGGCAAGGTGATGTCTCTGCTTTTTAAGATGCTGTCTAGGTTTGTCATTGCTTTTCTCCCAAGAAGCAGGCGTCTTTTAATTTCGTGGTTGCTGTCACCATCTGCAGTGATCATGGAGCCTAAGAAAGTAAAAATCCCTCACTGCCTCCATTTCTTCCCCTTCTATTTGCCAGGAGATGATGGGACTAGTGGCCATGATCTTCGTTTAGGGCATTACCAGTGCTCTAGTCTGGCACCCTCTCCTTAGAGTGACTAAACTAATGCCTATGGGAAGCTCACAAGAAGGTCCTACACACAGCAGACCTTTCTCCACTCCTGTTCTCCAACAACAGGTACAGAGGGAGTCCATAGCCATTGTGGCTTGTAAAGGTTGTAGCTCAGTGGTAGAGCTTTGGGTGCAGGTCTCCGGTTCAATCCCTGGCATATCTAGGTAGGACGGTTAGAGAACTCTGTCTGAAACTCTGGAGAGTCGTTGCCAGTTAAGTCAAGCTAGGTGGACCAATAGCTACTACTTGGATAACTCCCATACATTAAAACTACAACTAATCCAGAATGCAGCAGCTAGACTGGTGACTGGGAGTGGGTGGTGGCTAACAGATTGAGGATGAATCCTGACAAGACAGAAGTACTGTTTTGGGGGGGCAGGAGGCGGGTGGGTGTGGAGGACTCCCAGGTCCTGAATGGGGTAACTGTGCCCCTGAAGGACCAGGTGCACAGCCTGGGAGTCATTTTGGACTCATAGCTGTCCATGGAGGCACAGGTCAATTCTGTGACCAGCTCCATCTGCTATGCAGGCTGAGACAATATCTGCCTGTGGACTGCCTCGCCAGAGAGTGGAGCATGCTCTGGTTATCTCCCGCTTGGACTACTGCAATGCGCTCTACGTGGGGCTACCTTTGAAGGTGACCCGGAAACTACAACTAATCCAGAATGCAACAGCTAGACTGGTGACTGGGAGTGGCCGCTGAGACCACATAACACCGGTCTTGAAATACCTACATTGGCTCCCAGTACGTTTCCAAGCACAATTCAATGTGTTGGTGCTGACCTTTAAAGCCCTAAACAGCCTCGGCCCAGTATACCTGAAGGAGCGTCTCCACCCCCTTCGATCAGCCCGGACACTGAGGTCCAGCTCCAAGGGCCTTCTGGCAGTTCCCTCACTGTGAGAAGCCAAGATACAGGGAAGCAGGCAGAGGGCCTTCTCAGTAGTGGTGCCTGCCCTGTGGAATGCCCTCCCATCAGATGTCAAAGAGATAAACAACTATCTGATGTTTAGAAGTCCTCTTTTGGGAAGTTTTTAATGATTGATGTTTTAATATATTTTTAATCTCCTGTTGGAAGCCGCCCAGTGTGGCTGGGGAAACCCAGCCAGATGGGCAGGGTATAAGTAATAAAATGTTGTTGTTGTTGTTAAATACGGTCCTTTCTGGTTTACAATTTACACTGCTGGACAAATACATGTGTGTGGCATGGGGGTAGGAGGCTTGCAAATGAATAAAAGTTATGTAGCAAAAAAGCTTGTTCAGGGGAAAGGAACCTCAGGTTCGGGGGTCAGATGTAGCCTTCTAAGCCTCTCCATTTGTCCCTCAGGATTTGGTAAGGTAAGGCTACTCTTCCTACTTCATCACACCCTTCTCAGTGTGGTGTAGTGGTTAAGAGCGGTAGACTTGTAATCTGATGAACTGGGTTCGCGTCTCTGCTCCTCCACATGCAGCTGCTGGGTGACCTTGGGCCAGTCACACTTCTTTCAAGTCTCTCAGCCCCACTCACCTCACAGAGTGTTTGTTGTGGGGGAGGAAGGGAAAGGAGAATGTTAGCCACTTTGAGACTCCTTCAGGTAGTGATAAAGCGGGATATCAAATCCAAACTCTTCTTCTTCTTCTTCTTCTTCTTCTCCTCCTCCTTCTTCTTCTTCTCCTCCTCCTCCTCCTCCTGCTCCTCCTCCTCCTCCTCCTTCTTCCCCCCAAAGCCACACCTCTCACCTGCCCAGGTTTGGACCGTTCCTCAAGTGATTTCGCCTGGCTGGGATGTGTCACTCAATTCTGACAGTCCCTCTTTCGCTGGCCTGGATGGAGGAGAGAAATGGGTGCGCAAGTCCCAAGCACTGGCCTTCACAACTATCCCCCATCAGGACTGTACAAAGGTTCCACAAGAATATCAATCACGTAATCATCAAGTCTCGGAAAGGCCTGTACATAGCACTCCGCAAGCGGTCAGGTCTCGCAAAGACCCTTGCATAGCTGGTCATTGATACGTTATGTGGGTCACCTAACATGATGGCGACCAGTAGGTTGACAAGCGTGCAGCCCTGCCCACATACCAAACTCGGCCCATTGGGATTGGAGGAAGGGATAACAGAGAGACCTGCCAGCTGGACCCATTTACCACACCTGTGCTTTAAACCTTCATAGGTGAGCCATGCAAAGTGGGGGTGGTGGTAGTGTTGAGACTTGCTACTTTCTAGGGTGGGTCTGTGCTAGGGTGGTGCTACCACAAAAATCTCCTGCTTTGTGACCTGAAGCTTGTGGTGTTACTAAAGCAACACAGGCAGGAGACGACTAGGAGGGACTTCCATTCTGCCAAGGTGATGTTAGAGAATGTCCCACACATTCCCAGAAAAGGCAGCGAGTGAACCACACATTTCCACCTCCCAGAGACTTTGGGGCTGACCGCAAAGTGAACAAAGGAGCCAACAAACAGGTTGCGTAGGTGGTTTTTGAGCCTGCTGTTTTAAAAGTTCATTGAGACATTTGATGCTGCAGAATTTGACGCTGCAGAGCAGGCATCCTGGGGGCAGGATTTTCCCCGGGGAAAGAATCTGTGCCCCCAAGTTAGGTGTTCTTCGTCTTTTCCTCGCTCTGCTAATTTATCAAACAAGCAAGGAAAGGAGAGATGCTTGCCTGAAGCGTTCACCAAAATAAGCTTTATTTACAAAGCAGCCTGGTGCATTTCGATGGGTGCCTTCATCAAGGACAGCAATCGTGAGCTCTTCATTTATTCTATTCTATTTTATTTTTTAAAGAAGACACCTCTCAAGTGTTTCTACACAATGCAGCATCTCGTCAGGACGCTGGTACAGTGGAACCTCAATTTTTGAACGTAATCCATTCTGGAAGACCGTTCAAGTTCCGAAACGTTCGAAAACCAAGGCGCAAATGGCAGTCTGCAAATTTAATTGAGAGAATTGAGAAACACTCAGCGGAAGCCATTTGACTTCCAAGGTGTGTTCCAAAATGGCAACATTTGCTTCCAGGTTTTCAGCGTTTGAAAACCAAAACGTTCATCAACGGAGATGTTAAAAAACCGAGGTACCACTGTACTGTGCTCCCAGTGCCAGATTTACGTATAAGCTAAACAAACTATAGCTTAGGGCCACACTCTCTTGGAGGCCCCCCAAAAAATTAAAGGGGGAAAAACTGGATGTACATTTCCAAAATATAAGATAAAAAACAAATGAAATAAAACCTACATACAGCAACAGTGTTTTGTGTTGTGTAGGCTCCTATGATGTAAGTAATGAGACCAGCCTGCTAGCCTGCTCCCTAAAATATCACCAGTTTGCTCATTTCTATATATAGGGTGCCTACATTCTGCATGGACTGGTTGCAGGGCAGACTGCAGTGCAGCACAGTTGAATGGAGGTCAAGCTGTTGTACCTGTTACCTAATATCAGAGAGTGCTTGTAGAATGATGATCAGGCAGCATAGACTAAGGGTATGAGTCTTATGCCTACTGATGGATTTCATGTAATACAAAAAACAGTGGCAATTTGTTGTTGACAAAGGACAGCTGGACATATAAAGGGCCCCATTACCTTCAGTAGCTTAAAGGTAAAGGTAAAGGGACCCCTGACCATTAGGTCCAGTCGTGACCGACTCTGGGGTTGTGGCACTCATCTCACTTTATTGGCCGAGGGAGCTGGCGTACAGCTTCCGGGTCATGTGGCCAGCATGACTAAGCCACTTCTGGTGAAGCAGAGCAGTGTACAGAAATGCTGTTTACCTTCCTGCCAGAGCGGTACCTATTTATCTATTTGCACTTTGACGTGCTTTTGAACTGCTAGGTTGCCAGGAGCTGGGACTGAGCAACGGGAGCTCACCCCGTCGCGGGGATTTGAACCGCTGACCTTCTGATCGGCAAGTCCTAGGCTCTGTGGTTTAATCCACAGCACCACCCGCGCCTCATCAAACCTAAATTCCTAAAAAAACAGGAATGGGGTTTGTGTGTGTGGTTTTTTTCCAGCTTGAGAGCCACATTACCCTGCCAGCAATCTTCAAACAGCCCCATAACAGTGTTGGGAGTAGCCAGGCATCTTCTCCAGCCTTCCCCTAAGTATTAAAGAGATACTATCACAACTGAAGGACATATTCCAGCCTGTTTAGATAACTACAGGGGTGCACAGAGCAAGGGCAATGAGAGGTGCAGGCTGTGTGGTTATTATATTTGCTGAGTTGTGTGGAAGTTGCCCTGGGTTGTTTGACCCTTTCTAATATTCTCTTTTCTCCTAGGAAAACCATGCCACACTTGCTTTCAAAGTTTAAAAATAACACATGACTTTTACTTGCTGCACCAGCTCTCGTCAGATTGACCGTACAAGAGAGAGAGGCAGGCGATACTTACATTACTGAAACATACAGTGGTACCTCTGGTTACATACGCTTCACGTTACATATGCTTCAGGTTACAGACTCTGCGAACCCAGAAATAGTACCTCGGGTTAAGAACTTTGCTTCAGGATGAGAACAGAAATCATGCTCCAGCGGCGCAGCGGCAGCAGGAGGCCCCATTAGCTAAAGTGGTGCTTCAGGTTAAGAACAGTTTCAGGTTAAGAATGGAACTCCGGAACGAATTAAGTACGAAAAGTACGGAAAAGTACGGTATGTTTCCTTTTGCTTAGAGCTGGTTGGTGCACTCCTTCTGCTTAGAACTCAGAAGCTCTGGATAGGAGCACATCAAGACCCTCCTTGAATCCCTGAGAACTTTAAAACCCACCAGTTCTCAAGAAATCCCTTCAGTTCACGAGAAAGGAAGGCAAACCAGTCACTAAAGATGTTGTGCTGTCTCTCTCCCTCTCTCTGCTATGACATCCAATGGCAACTATTTCATATAGCTTTTTAAATCGGGGAAAAAACTTATTTAAACAATTGAAAAAATTAATCACGGAAAGAGAGGGCTGGGGAGGGAGGAAGTAGCTGTCCCGACAGTTAACACCACATTCAAAAGTAATTACTTTGCACATCTGACGCCTCAATTGTGAATCCCGCAATCCTTCCAACTGGTGGCGGCTCCTTCCGCTTTCTCTTGTTTTGATTTTTCTTTTCTTTTCTTTTTTTAAAAAAAGAATTTCTTTTCTTTTCTTTTTTTTTTGTCAAGAAAAAAAACAAACTTTTCTCTCTCCCTCTCCACCTCGCTCCTGCATGACAAGGGAACAGATGGCAATTTAAGGGGAGAATTTATGAGAGGCACAATCTTAATGTTCCATAAAGAAAAGAGAGAGTCTCGCATCAAAACCACTGACAAATGCACTCGCTAATATTAATGCACTTCCCATTCATCCAATATGCTTCCTAATTGCTTTTCTGTACATACTAATGGGGCACCTGCTGCTCAGCATTGCGGGTGCGTCAGGATCCCTCCAAAGTCAAACAGCTCCTGCAACTGGTCCTCTCCCAGTGATGAATGCAGAGCACTGTATCACACACAGTTCCTGTCACTCCCGTAATTAAAATTTTATACTTACAGAAATAGATAGTAAACAATTGGTCCTTAAATGGATTCACAAGAGGAACTCTTGTTACAGCCAACTTTCTAATTAGCATGCATCGCGGCTCGCTAATATATCCATGACAAGAAAGTGGAAAGAATTGTGTGTGCATGGTAGGGGTTATAAACTTGGGATTCCCCCCCCCCCCATCTCTCTCTCTCTCTCGTTGACGTTCAGCTACGCAGAACCTGAATCGCAAGCCATCCAGCCTGCTCTCGTTCCGCCCATTCATTTTGACACTGCAGATGCCACCAAGTGGAGAAGCCACTTCTAGAGAAGCCGTTGCTCCGAGTCGGAGGGTGCGCATAAGTGGCGTGCTTGCGCAACGAAGGATGCCTCGCTCGTTTTGACGCAGGCAGCAGAGCTCAGAGGTTTGGAACATCAATACTAGTTAGCCAAACAAAACCAACCTCAAGCAGTGGCGGAGCTTCACGCTCCAGCACCGGGGGCAGAGACCAGGTGGGGGCGGGGCTGGCATGTGCCCTGGGGGCGTGGCCTGCTGCCTGCGGGGGTGTGGGACCCAGCGCGGGCAGGAGGCAGCCGCGATGGCACCCCACCAGGATTGCACTGCCAGGGGCAGTGTGCTCCCCCCGCACTCCTCTTCCTCCGCCAGTGACCTCAAGAAACGGATGGGACAGACCATGGTAGGCAAACTAAGGCCTAGGGGCCGGATCCGGCCCAATCACCTTCTAAATCCGGCCCGCAGACAGTCATTTTTTACACGAGTAGAATGTGTCCTTTTATTTAAAATGCATCTCTGAGTTATTTGTGGTGCCTGCCTGGTGTTTCTACATGAGTAGAATGTGTGTTTTTATTTAAAATGCATCTCTTGGTTATTTGTGGGGCATAAGAATTTGTTCATTTTTTCCCCCATTAAAATATAGTCCAGCCCCCCACAAGGTCTGAGGGACAGTGGACCGGCCCCCTGCTGAAAAAGTTTGCTGACCCATGGGATAGACCCATGATTACTGGATGCTGAATGGGGTGCATGGATGCAATTATTTCTCCCAGGCTCTTCCGGTAAGTTTCTGAGGACCATTTCTGACATGTATAATTGATTTATGAGGGACGCAGGTGGTGCTGTGGGTTAAACCACAGAGCCTAGGACTTGCCGATCAGAAGGTCGGCGGTTCGAATCCCTGCAATGGGGTGAGTTCCCGTTGCTCAGTCTCTGCTCCTGCCAACTTAGCAGTTCGAAAGCACATCAAAGTGCAAGTAGATAAATAGATACCACTCTGGCGGGAAGGTAAACGGCATTTCCGTGCACTGCTCTGGTTCGCTAGAAGCAGCTTAGTCATGCTGGCCACATGACCCGGAAGCTATACGCTGGCTCCCTTGGCCAATAAAGCGAGATGAGCGTCACAATCCCAGAGTCAGGGGTCTCTTTAGCTTTTTAATTGCTTTATACGAAGTCAGACCATTTGGTCCACACAGCTCAGAGCTGTGCATTCTGACTGGATTTGTAGGCCATAAGGCAGACGGTCTTTCTCCTGGCCTCCTACCTCAGAGGAGTCTAACCATCTTTGGACTGTACCGACTCATAGCGAACCTTCCAGGGACCACATGGAAAGGTGGGTGTGACTGAATTATAAAAGTGGTCATTTTATGGATGTGACAAATCTTCGGTACACTTGGGGTGAGGTCATGAAAGCTTACGAAACCACAGCAGAGGCCCGCAGGAGAGATCAGGGGGAAATTGTTCTTAAATTATTGCTTATAATGGCCAGATCTTAGCCCACAACCCTGCCCACGGATGCCCATTGTGCCCCCTCCACACACACACACTATTTTTTCCCCAGCCAGTGTGTGAAGCGATCCTTCTCCTCATATGGGTGAGTTATTTGCACACACACAACAGCATGCACACACTGATGGAACATGCAAACAATGAGCAGGCATGGATTGTAGGCACATCACCCATGGGGCAGTGCTAGTTTCCATGTTATCAGGGGCGAAGGAAGGCGTAGTGACACCCGGGGCAGGTGTCGCTATGTAGGGCGCATGTGCAGCATCGCTACGTATGACCATGCGCTGTACATAGAGGTTTGCCGGCAACGCCGCTTCGGTGCCGTACGGACGGTGCCGGGATCCTCTGCTCGTGACTGCATATACAGCGCATGTGTGGTGTCGCTACATACAGCACATGCGTGCAACATCGCACATGCGCTGTGCTTAGAGGTTTGCCCCTGTGGTCCAGTTCTGTTAGTTCAATAAAGGTCCTTGCTGTTATCACTGTGTCTTGTGGGAACCCAGCTACACTTCAGAGGGTATGATGGCTTCCCTCTCAAAGACTTCTGGGAGCTGTGGTTGGTCAAGGGTGTGGAGAGTTGTGAGGAGACCCCTCTCTTCTCATAGAGAGACAGTTCCCAGAATTACCTGGGAAGAGGAACAGGTCGTCAAACGACACTAGCCGTTGTAGCTCAATATGAGGGGAACATCACAAGCCCCAAACTTCTCCAACATTACATTGTATTTAGGAGCTAGGAAATATGAACTTGAGCAGGATCACTAGTTAAAACTGGGAATGGGGTGTCTGGGGCTTGTGGATTTAATCACCCCTCCCTTACTTCCTCGCTCCCTTTTAATTTAAATGCTGATGATAGGTACCTCTCCGTTTAATCTACCTTGCAGGTAGAGTTGAGAATGAAAGGGGATAGGCGCCACACACATGGCCCTCAAACCCGTGGAAGACTGTTGGGATAAAAAAATAAATAATAATCACTATTATTATTTTAGTACGGAGAGCACACCACCCAGGGCATTGCTTTGCAATCAAGATGAATCAAGAACCATCTGAAAATTTACTATGATCTCAGTCACAATAATAGAGCAGCGGCGATGAAGGCGGGGGGGGGGGGTGACTCCAGCCAATCCTCACATTCATCATTAGATGTAAAAATTCATGTCTCCCCATTCCTCAGTGCTGACAGGTGCTTTTTCAAAAGAGCTGGAATACTAAAGAAATAGTATTCCTTTGTAAATAATGGGGAGTGGTACCAGAGCTTTCTACCCCTGAGCTGTAAGATCACTCACAGCAGGGTACATTATAATGCAGATTTCCTGGGGGTGGGGGGTGGGGAGAAAAATCATTTTCTGTTTTGTTTTAAAAAAACACACCATTCCCCATATTTTACGGGAGAAAAATAGTGTCAGGCTGCAATCCTATTAAGCCCCATTTTTGTATTAACCCAACCTACACAACCTACATAATTTAAAACGTAATTGCTAATACATTAGAGTTATTTCCACTGTATCTAATTAGCTTTTCATTGTTTTAACCTAAGTGCAATATCCTATCGCGTCCCTCCCCTCTTCCAGATGCAATGTTATGTTCTTGGCATACTCTGATAAATGAATTCTGTCTCCTTTAAAAACAAAAACTAAAACTAATTGCCACCGCGCTACTTTTATTTTTTAAAAAATATATGAATGTTTTGAGCCAGAAGCTAGATTTAAGATTGGCGTAAGGGATCGAAAACGTGGTCTGAAGATACGAGGAAAGTGTTAGGCCCTGAAAAAGAGGTGTGTTCAGGTGTGAAAAGGCTGATGGCTGATGGTTAAGCCATAGCTGTCAAGCGTCCCTTATTTGGCGGGACAGCCCCTTATCCCAGCGCCATGTCCCGCTGCTGTCCCTTATTGATGATGTCCCTTAAATAAGCTACTGAAGGTAATGGGGCCCTTTCTATGTCCAGCTGTCCTTTGTCAATAACAAATTGTTGCTGTTTTTTTGTGTTGAATATGTGCTATATGGTAATTTATGGACCTAATAGGTATCTAAAGCCACTTGCACGCAACAAAATATGTATTTTATCAAAGTAATTGTTGATCCCTTATTTTGGCTGCTGGTCCCTTATTTTCGAGGCTGCTGGTCCCTTATTTTAAAATCTGTAAGTTGACAGCTATGGGTTAAGCGTTCCAGGGAAATGTCATTCTCTCGCCTTCTATGAGAGTTGTGCTGTACGCCAGGTAGACAGCCTTGGGGAGGAGAATCAGGTGTGCTAACACTGGCCTGCCTCAGTCCCCAGGTGTCCGTTGCCACATTAAACAGCTGATGTTTAAAGGGCAGCTTAGTGATGTCCAAGCGGATTCCCATGCGCTTCCCAGCAAACGCCCCAGCTGCCTCCACCGCCTCCAGCAATCCTGCTTTGGGAACTTAGGGCTGGCCTACGCATCCAGAAAACAAACAAACAAGCAGCAAAGCCCACGTGATGCAGCCCTCCAAGGACTGGACCACTTCAGGATGCAGAAGAATCCCTGTGTTCACAACACAGAGTCGGAGGCCGCAGAGTTTTTAGGGGAGGGCTGCGAGACCACCGAGCTCGTAGGGAGCAGGCAGGAGCCCCCAGAACAACATCTCGTGGCAATCCGACCTGTAGAGCAAGACCCTTCTCAAGCACCTTAAACTGAGGAACAGGGCCGAATTTAGGTTTGATGAGGCCCTCTAAGCTACTGAAGGTAATGGGGCCCTTCATATGTCCAGCTGTCCTTTGTCAACAACAAATTGTCACAGTTTTTTTGTGTTGAATATATGCTATATGGTAATTTATTGACCTAATAGGTAAAGGTAAAGGGACCCCTGACCATTAGGTCCAGTCATGGCCGACTCTGGGGTTGCGGCGCTCATCTCGCTTTACTGGCCGAGGAAGCCGGCGTACAGCTTCCAGGTCATATGGCCAGCATGACTAAGCCACTTCTGGCGAACCAGAGCAGCACACGGAAACTCCATTTACCTTCCCACCAGAGCGATACCTAGTTATCTACTTGCACTTGACATGCTATTGAACTGCTAGGTTGGCAGGAGCTGGGACCGAGCAACAGGAGCTCACCCCATCGCGGGGATTTGAACCGTCGACCTTCTGATCGGCAAGTCTTAGTCTCTGTGGTTTAACCCACAGCGCCACCCACATCCCACCAGATTGGAGCCACAGCCAAAAAAGTCCTGGCTCTGGTTGAGGCCAGCCTAACCTCCCTGTGGGCAGGGATCTCCAAGATGTTTTTATTTATTTAAGGTCCTCTGTGGGACATACCAGGAGAGGCAGTCCCGTAGGTACAAGGGTCCTAGGCTGTATAGGGCTTTAAAGGTTAAAACCAGCACCTTGAACCTGATCCTGTACTCCACCGGGAGGCAGTGCAGCTGGTATACATCTCTGGGTTATTTGTGGGGCATAGGAATTCATTCTTTTTTCCCCCCTTCAAAATATAGTCCCCCCCCCCCCCCCCAGGTCTAAGGGACGGTGGATCGGCCCCCTGCTGAAAAAGTTTGCTGACTCCTGATCAAGGAAAACTGACAGCAAGAGCTGTTCAACAGTGGAATGGTCTCCCTGAAGGGGTGGAGACTTTACTTCCTTTGAGGTTTTTAAGCAGAGAATTGATGGCCATCTGTCATGGGTGCTTTAGCTGAGATTCCTCAGGGTTGGACTAGAACTCTGTGGTTCTAAAAATCCATTTCTTTGTTTAGAGGAGTGTAGCAGTGAAGAGAAAGTTGCTCTCCAAACCCAACTCAAATAAAGACCAGTTTTGGCCCTCTGCCTAAGGAAAGTGTTGTTCTAGTGGTTTCCTAAAAATAGTGTTACGGTCAAATCTGAAAATGAGAGACGGACCTTGAACAAAAGAGTACAAATATTCTTTTTGCCATTTCTATTTCAGCTTCACAAGCCCCCACCTTGCTAAAACAGAGCTCCACTTCCGATCAACTTTATACCTTGAAGAAACAAGACTTATCTTCCCGCCTCTTTTTTCTTTTGCTTTGAGCCTTTAAAGCTCGATAAGAATTCGATCCAATTTAAAGCACAGTGACAATGTGGGCAGTCTCTGGCTATTACTCTCAATGGGCTTCCGTCCCTAAGGATGACACAGGCCTGGTCCCCATCGAAAAGTAATGGGGTAAAGCAATCACATGCCATTACTTTCAAGGAGACGAGGTCTATACTATCCGTAATAACATGGTAATATGAAGTTGCACCAGCTCATCGGCATGCAGCGCGGAAATGCAAAAGGACGGCAAAGATGGAAACATGAACCCTGAGACAAAACAGGGGAGGGGAAAACCCAGACTTCACTCCCCTCCATTTTCAGAATCACCCGAATCCAGAGTTTCTCTTCTAAGTACAGCAAGACTGAATGTACATAATGATGTATACGCTAGGAGATTTCTCGATTCACTTTTTTTGCAGGGATCCAGCAACTCTGCACAGGATAAATGGATCCCACACAGATCGACAAAGCAGATTGACAGATCTATCCGTTCTTGCAAACCAGTGAAACTCCCTCAATTCAGCTTAAAAGAGAAATAAAGGAATGGAAAGGAGAGAGAGAAACCACCATGGGGTTTAGTTTAGCTTTCTTTGAAATACTATAATGAAAACGTGTGTTTTTATTTGTGTTTATAGTATTTTCAAGAAAATGGGTTTTTTTAAGAGTGACGCGTCCCCTCTCCTTCCCTGCCAGCCCCTTGCCAAGGGGAAAACAACAACAACTTACTTTTGAGAAGAGGGTACCCCTGGTGGCACAGAGGTCAGCAAGAAAGAGGAGAGGCTTTTCTTGCCTCTTTGCCAGGAAATAAAATGTGATTATGTGCTGGGTATCACGGGACTCATGTTCTAAGCTGTCTCCCAGTTCAGAAGCCTCTAGAGATGCAAGTGTAATTCTTTCCTGATCACGCTGAAAGGTGAAGCCACGCAATTTGCAGTTTCTGAAACGCTGTGGAACCGAAACACAGCGATCCTTCGAAACCCGCACTTTTCCAACCAAGTAATGGGTACAAAAATGCATCAAATTGCATATAAGCAGTGGCACTTTTTCTTTCTCCAAACCTTTATTAGGCATTACATGTATAGACCATCGTAAAATGTCCATATACAGTGGTACCTCGGGTTACATACGCTTCAGGTTACATACGCTTAAGGTCAGAGACTCCGCTAACCCAGAAATATTACCTCGGGTTAAGAACTTTGCTTCAGGTTAAGAACAGAAATCGTGCTCCGGCGGCGTGGCAGCAGCAGGAGGCCCTGCTTCAGGTTAAGAACAGTTTCAGGTTAAGAATGGACCTCTGGAACGAATAAAGTACTTAACCCGAGGTACCACTGTACAATTTTTTAAAAAAATATATACAAAGAAGCAACCATATAAGATATATAGCAACAAAGAGTTTGATTGGAGTGTTTTCCCGCTAAACGGTGCCATTCACCACTTTAAGAGATACTATTGATAGAAACTCAGCCACTCTTGCAGTTAAAAAAAGGTAAAGGACCCCTGACAGTTAAGTCCAGTCGCGAACGACTCTGGGGTTACAGCGCTCATCTCGCTGTACTGGCCGAGGGAGCTGGCATTTGTCCACAGACAGTTTTTCTGGATCATGTGGCCAGCATGACTAAGCCGCTTCCAGTGAAACCAGAGCTGCACACAGAAATGCTGTTTACCTTCCCACCCGAGTGGTACCTATTTATCTACTTGCACTTTGACGTGTTAGGTTGGCAGGAGCTGGGACTGAACAACAACAATGCCACTGTGTCTTTCTCTTTTCTGTTGCAGGGCAGCACTTTTGGTGAAAATGGGCAAAATGACAGCCCTGCCATCGCCAGGGAAAGGGGGAAAGGGGTCCTGAGAGGGAGGCCTGGAACCCCACATTTAGCTTCCCTGTCTGAGCGCATGTTGGGTGCTATAGAAAACCTTCATCGTGCTGATGATGGCAGTCATTGAACCAGCACCTTGCAGGAAGATCTCTTGATGTCTGCAGGCACTTCTTTTTATTAAAGATTTCTTGGTTTACAAAAGTATGCGCAATGTCTCTTTTTTCAAGTTACATTTTCTATAGATCAGCTTCATTTGTTGAGACATTAGTGTTACATTAGGAGGGAAAGGGGGGAAGAGGTGGAGGGGGGAATGGTGAGTGGGGGTGGACTTGGGTGGAGATGTTTCTATTTTATTTTATTTTATTCTATTCTATTTTATTTAATGTATGTGTGGGGTTTTGTGTGACCGTCGCTTGTGCAGGTTCTCTTTACTATTTGTTTGTGTTCCTTTGGTGGTGAGAGAGGTTGGGGTTGGCCTAGGTTATGGTTGTTTGTTTGTGACTGGCTGTGGTGAACTTTGTTTTCATGTGTGAGTGGGGTGGGAGGGTGTTTTTGAATCAGGTTAGCCATATTGATTCGTTGGTGGATTCTTGCCGTTGTCTTGTGGGGCTGTATATGTGATAAAAAGGAACCATACCAGGGTGAAGGTGTCTTCTTCCATTTGTCCCCGTGTCAGTTTCAGTTTATTGGTTAGTTTTTTTCTAATAAGGCTGTTTCCCATACTATTTGATACCATTGGTCCAGGCTTACTCCTGACAGGTCTCTCCAGTGTCTGGCTATGATGTTTCTGGCTGCTGAGAGTAGGTGGGTTATGAGTTCTTTGTGATGTGAGTGGGCATTTATTACCTTGGAAGATGTTTAGTAGGGCCAGGTCTGGGGTGACTTAACTTCCCCAGAAAGGTGTCTTGCTTCAGGCAGTCAGAGCGCCCCTATATTTTCCAATAATAATAATAATAATAATAATAATAATAATAATAATAATAATAATAATTTATTCCCTGGCCAAAGTCGGGCTCAAGGTGGCTAACACCAATAAAATCACAGTAAAAAACATAATAGGGGGGAAAAACCAATTTAAATTCAGGTTAAAATGCAATTTAAAATGCAGCCTCATTTTAAAAGCAGCCCATAGATCAAAACCATAAGGGGAGGGAAACATAAGGGTCAGACTGAGTCCAAACCAAAGGCCAGGTGGAACAGCTCTGTCTTGCAGGTGCTGCAGAAAGATGTCAAGTCCTGCAGGGCCCTAGTCTCTTGTGACAGAGCGTTCCGCCAAGTCGGGGCCAGTACTGAAAAGGCCCTGGCCCTAGTTGAGACCAATCTAACCACCTTGCGACCTGGGACCTCCAAAGTGTTGTTATTTGTGGACCTTAAGGTCCTCCGCGGGGCATACCAGGAGAGGCAGTCCCGTAGGTACGTGAGTCCTAGGCT
>JAXCMG010000003.1:89924384-89955098 GCA_034642415.1 Podarcis siculus | reverse complement strand
AGTCCAAACCAAAGGCCAGGTGGAACAGCTCTGTCTTGCAGGCCCTTTGGAAAGATGTCAAGTCCTGCAGGGCCCTAGTCTCTTGTGACAGAGTGTTCCGCCAAGTCGGGGCCAGTACTGAAAAGGCCCTGGCCCTAGTTGAGACCAATCTAACCACCTTGCGACCTGGGACCTCCAAAGTGTTGTTATTTGTGGACCTTAAGGTCCTCCGCGGGGCATACCAGGAGAGGCAGTCCCGTAGGTACGTGAGTCCTAGGCTGTTTCTTCGATTCTTGTCTTCCTTTCAGTGCAGGATCCGCACAGCCTGAGCATCAGATGATGCTTATGTGTGCATATGTACAGGGGCATCTTGCCGATAGAGGCAAGTGGCACGGGGCGCCAGGGTGCCAAGTTCTGGAGGGAACCAGGGAAGAGGAAGAGGCTGGGAGCAGCACCTCCTGGCATCAGCTTGCTGCCGTCGCCTGCCTCTGCCATGCTGCTCCGAAGCAGCGCTGCACCCGGAGCCTCCGCCTCTTCCCTGCCGGAGGAGCCACCCTCCAGCCGCTGCCCGCCTCCTCCTGCCCCGCAAAGCTGCCGGCAGCGCCGTAAAAAGGTTGGCAACTCTGGGAAACAGGGTGTGTGTGTGTGTGTGTGTGTGCCAGAGAGATCTTTGCATCACTGCACCGGATATACTTAAGACGGCCCTACATATGTACCATGCACCTGTGCTTATCTTTCAGAGTAACCTGCAATTCTCTCTCTCTCTCTCTCTAAATTCCTCGAGCGTTCAGCTAACCCCACTGAAACCAGGACTTCCATGTAAAAATACGGTTACGATCTGGACGCCAGAAGAACCAAGAGGTAACGTGGATTTCTGAATTACCTTGTTTGCCCACAATACCTTTTGAGACTGTGGCTAATGAACACGAGGAAGAGCACGCGACTCGCGCCTGTTTAAAAAAATAAATAAATTCCCAAATGCTCTCCGGTATTTGAGGACACTGAAAGAGAGAGAAGTGGTGTGTGTATGTGTGTGTTAGAAACCCAGTTTTTGTGTGTGCGTTTTTTTGGAGCCAGACCAAATTTCCCTTTTGCCACTGTAACTCCAAAGCGCGGCTTCAATATTTAATGAAATGCTTATGTTGCTGCACCTGGATACATTGTGAGCGCCAGGTCCCGAGTGGGTCATTACTGCAGCCATCTGAAAGGGGGCAAACTGTTCATCTATGGCAGTAATGCCTGTCTTGAAGACTTGAAAGCTTACAAAACAGCAGGGAGCAAAGTTATGTTGGTTCTGATCTTGGGGAACAATTCAGCCAGGGGGCAAAAAGAAATCTTTGTTTCCTCTCGTCAGAGGTGATGTAGTTCGCCGTAATTCTGGGAGGCGGAATTTAGGGGCTGGTTCCAAGCTGGCTCCCTCTGTTCCCCATTGAAACCTCCCCATTTGTGAGGCCTCTCCATCAGCACGAGAAAAGGACACCAATTCATGCTTTCTCTGCTAATGATCTGATGCGTCAATAGCTCAAAACAAGCAGATGTCCTAAGTTAATGCTAACTTCCATGGGACTTTAACTGGGGGGGGGGACGTGGCTTTTCGGAGGCATTTGTCTTCCCTGCCTTCTCAGTCCCTCGCTAGAGATCTGCGAATCCCTGGCACCGGATTCCTGGAGCACACGAAGAACCCGCAACTCTACCTCCCTCTTCCACACACACACACACACACACTCACTTCCGCCCTGACTAATGGAATTTAATTACCGTAGTGGTATTAATCATCTGTACAGTAGAGCAAAGTGTATTTTATTACCACTTTTAAGGGTTATTGGCACAGTTATTTCAAATGAACTGTCAAACTGCATTACGTGTCAGGCATGGCAGCTTTGAGAGCCTGCAGAACGGGTGGAAAAAAAGAGAGGGGGGAATCAGGAGAGGAGAAGCAGACCTTTTTTAAAAAGGGGGGGTATTTAATATTTACATGCATGCAAGGATGGGGCAGGGGGGGTCAATGTTCCCATGAACACGGGAGACTTAGCTTTGGGGGCCCCCAGTTTGCTGAAGCAGATCAGAAGTGGTTGTTCCATATAGATTTCTCTGTGCCTAGATTTAAAGACAGAGGGCAAAGTGGTACCATCCCATTCTGAAGCCTACTTTAAAACCAAAGGTTGGAGAATCGAGGCAGGAAAATGGTACTTCTCTGGCACTGCTACAGACGCCACATAATATACGTTTCACATCTGTAAGAAACCCACCTTTAAGCATGGCACCACCTATACTTTGGACTTGGGAGAAAGGCGATGGCAAACCTAGACAGCATCTTAAAAAGCAGAGACATCACCTTGCCAACAAAAGTCGGTATAGTTAAAGCTATGGTTTTCCCAGTAGTGATGTATGGAAGTGAGAGCTGGACCATCAAGAAGGCTGATCGCCGAAGAATTGATGCTTTTGAATTATGGTGCTGGAGGAGACTCTTGAGAGTCCCATGGAATGCAAGAAGATCAAATGCATCCATTCTTATGGAAATTAGCCCTGAGTGCTCACTGGAAGGACAGATCGTGAAGCTGAGGCTCCAATACTTTGGCCACCTCATGAGAAGAGAAGACTCCCTGGAAAAGACCCTGATGTTGGGAAAGATGGAGGGGACAAGGAGAAGGGGACGACAGAGGACGAGATGGTGGGACAGTGTTACCAGCATGAGTTTGCTACCAGCATGAGTTTGCCCAAACTGCGGGAGGCAGTGGAAGACAGAAGTGCCTGGCGTGCTTTCGTCCATGGGGTCACGAAGAGTCGGACACGACTAAACGACTAAACAACAACATACTTTGGAACTCCCTGCCTCTTGATTTCAGGCACGAAACTTCACTGCACTCTCTTTGGTTTCTGCCATACACAATTTTGTTCAGATGAGCCTACCCAGATATTTAGAGTGTTTTCAGTTATATGCTAGAAGCCGCCCAGAGTGGCTGGGCAACCCAGTCAGATGGGCAGGGTACGAATAATAAAATGGTGGTGGTGATAGTGATGATGATTTATTGCTGGTTTTAATTTTCTGGATGCTTTACTTGTTTTTGCTAATAATTTTATTGTTTTTTCTTTCCATAAATTGCTTTGAAGTGGTTGGGTTGGGTTTTTTTACAATCAAGTGGCATATAAATTTTGTGAAATAAAGAAATAACATAAATTATCCCTCCATGAATTCCTCTCAATCCTTTTTTAAAAAATCCATAGTGATTGTCATGCCTTGTGGAAGTCAGCTCCACGGTTGAACAATGTGGTTTGCAAAGGTAAAGGACCCCTGGACGGTTAAGTCCAATCAAAGGTGACTATGGGGTTGCGGCACTTATCTCACTTTCAGGCTGAGGGAGCCGGCGTTTGTCCGCAGACAGCTTTCTGGGTTATGTGGCCAGCAAGACTAAACCACTTCTGGCACAACAGAACACCATGACGGAAACCAGAGTGCACGGAAACGTGGTTTACCTCCTACCGCAGAGGTACCTATTTATCTACTCATACTGGTGTGCTTTCGAACTGCTAGGTTGGCAGGAGCTGGGACAGAGCAACGGGAGCTCACCCCATTGCGGGGATTCGAAACGGTGACCTTCTGACTGGCAATCTCCAGAGGCTCAGTGGTTTAGACTGAGTGGTTTAGTGGTTTAGTATTTCCTCTTGTCTGTCCCGAACTTCCCATCATTCAGTGTCATCAGATGGCCCTGGGTCCTAGCATTATGACAGAGGGGCAAAAATGAATAGGAATGAAAAGAAACTTATTTTCTGCCCTAAAGCTGCACAGAATCTCCCTTTCTCTTCCTCTCTCAAAAGTGAGCATTCCTTTCTTTCGGTTCCTTTCATGCAGCAACCGCAGCAAGGTGTATGTTGAACGTTGCATTCAGATTAAACTCTTTTCGGGCCACAGAGAGCATCAGGTTGTTTCTTGTATCTCAATGTGCACTCAAGCATTTATCTCCCCATAACACATGCTTTCCTGTGTCTGGTTATCGGAAAGCGGCCTTTTCTTTAAAAAAACAAAGCAAAACAAACTTGCATCCGTCTCACCTTGCTGGGTCACCCCCAGCCACACATCCTGCTAGCTGGAGGTATGGGGTGGGTACATCTTTTGTGCGAGAGATGATGGGGGAGGGGGGAATCCACCTGGAATCTGTACACCTATGGTGGGACCAGAAATAATAAGAATAAGAATAATAAATAAGGTAAAGGTAAAGGTACCCCTGCCCGTACGGGCCAGTCGTGTCCGACTCTGGGGTTGCGCACCCATCTCGCTTAAGAGGCCGGGAGCCAGCGCTGTCCGCAGACACTTCCGGGTCATGTGGCCAGCGTGACAAGCTGCATCTGGTGAGCCAGCGCAGCACACGGAAACTCCATTTACCTTCCCGCTAGTAAGCGGTCCCTATTTATCTACTTGCACCCGGGGGTGCTTTTGAACTGCTAGGTTGGCAGGCGCTGGGACCGAGCAACGGGAGCGCACCCCACCGCGGGGATTCAAACCGCCGACCTGATGATCGGCAAGTCCTAGGCGCTGAGGTTTTACCCACAGCGCCACCCGCGTCCCTAAGAATAATAAATAGGATAGGACAGCTCAAAACCAAAATGCTTTGCTGCTGGAGACAGGGGAGAAATTCGGCTCAGTTTGAACTGGTGACCCTCGGATGAAGGGCAGTATAGAAATTTAAGGATAATTAAATTAAATGATTTTAACGCAAACCTACCCAATTTGTACAGTGGTACCTTGGGTTAAGTACTTAATTCGTTTTGGAGGTCCGTACTTAACCTGAAACTGTTCTTAACCTGAAGCACCACTTTAGCTAATGGGGCCTCCTGCTGCTGCCGTGCCACCGGAGTACGATTTCTGTTCTCATCCTGAAGCAAAGTTCTTAACCCGAGGTACTATTTCTGGGTTAGCGGAATCTGTAACCTGAAGCGTATGTAACCTGAAGTGTATGTAACCCGAGGTACTATTTCTGGGTTAGCTGAGTCTGTAACCTGAAGCGTATGTAACCTGAAGCATATGTAACCCGAGGTACCATTCTACTTTCTGAACCAATATTTGAACCTAAATGCAGTCGCCTTTTGAAATCCAGACTTCTCCAAATGCCGCTGTGTGGGTGTTCAAACAAGTAATGTGTACACCGATGTGTATATTTGGTGGGAATTGCACACGCTAGTTAAAATAGAATGGAAAATGCATTATATTGGGGGGAATTGCTTGCAGAAATGCAAAAAAAAAGTACACTTGAACCTTGGTTTTCATATGCCTTGGTACTAAAACGCCTTGGTGCCCAAATGCTGAAAACCCCGAAGTAAGTGTTCCGGTTTTCAAACTTTTTCAGAAGCCAAATGTCCGATGAGGCTGCCAGCTATTTTTTCCAGGGCACCTGGAAAAGCTGCACCTTGGTATTCAAACATTTCAGAAGTAAAACGGACTTCCAGAACAGATTAGGTTTGGTGCTTGTGTTTTTGCTATTTATTTTGTGTTTTTGAGGCTTTTTCAGTTAGTTTGTTTTGTGGAGCCCAGTTCAGCTACTGATTGATGGATTGTGTGACTGCGGAAATGCATAAAAGCCCCCCATCCAAACCATGACTATCATCAGTGCGGGTAAGAAAAAAAATAATTTTAATTTTTACCATCCACAATATTGTCTTATTTATTTTATAGTACAGTACATTGGTCATTGCTTTCATTTTATGGATCAGTGGTCTCGTTAGATAGTAAAATTCATGTTGAATTGCCAGTTTAGGGGTTGTTTTAAAAAGTCTGGAATGCCATTTTGCATTACTTTCTATGGGAAAGCACGCCTTGGTTTTGGAACGCTTTGGTTTTGGAACGGACTTCCGGAATGAATTCAGTTTGAGATCCAAGGTACCTGTCAATGCTGTTGGGGTTGCTCAACCTGTCTTTTACAGGCTTTATTTTGGTGCAAACTATTTACAGTGAAGAGCGTCATAAGTTCATGTCTGGCTCAGTCACTAGCAGAATCCAGGAGTGGTCTGTTTACATAAAAGTTTCACCACCGCAAGCCTTTTCCGCCCCTCCCTGCGCCTCAAACTACTACACATGATGGGCGATGGCAAGGGTGTGCTTCCCTCCTCTCCAGCTTGCTCAGGCGCAGTGTTAAGGCTCTGTCTAGCATCCTCTGGTCCTTGCACCTCTTCTTCACTGGCTTTCCTCCTCGCCGGAAGAGGAACTGCTTCGCAAGATTTTCGGAGGCTCCCTGTAACACAACTCCCCCTCTATCTCTCGCCTCTGAGCCGATGGCAGTTCCCTAACAGTACCACTGTATGCAAAAATGTGTAATGGAAAATCCGCAATACAATGCAGGTGAATTTTCATTCATAAGCCCTAAACGGCCTCGGTCCAGTATACCTGAAGGAGCGCCTCCACCTCCATCGTTCTGCCCCAACACTGAGGTCCAGCGCCGAGGGCCTTCTGGCAGTTCCCTCACTGCAAGAAGCCAAGTTACAGGGAACCAGGCAGAGGGCCTTCTCGGTAGTGGCGCCCGCCCTGTGGAACGCCCTCCCACCAGAAGTCAAAGAGAAAAATAACTACCAAACTTTCAGAAGACATCTGAAGGCAGCCCTGTTTAGGGAAGCATTTAATGTTTAATAGGTTATTGTATTTTAGTGTTTTGTTGGAAGCTGCCCAGAGTGGCTGGGGAAACCCACCCAGAGGGGCGGGGTATAAATAAATTATTATTATTATTATTATTATTATTATTATTATTATTATTATTGACTTGTAGAGTCAGACCATCTAGACTGGCAGCTCTCCCAGTCCTACCTGAAGATGGTGGGGATCAAACCTGGGAACTTCTGCATGCAAGTCAGGTGATCTAACATGGAGCTACAGCCCTTCCCCAAATCTATGGGAAGCTGTAGCTCTTTGCACAGAAAAAATATGGGATAAAATGTCACTCACTTTACACCTGGCACTGCAGACGCCAACATTTCGTTTTCTTTGCTTCTTTTCATTTCTGTTATTATGAATGTAGCCTGCCGTGATTACACTATTTGTTGCCGTGGTTAGTTTAGTATAGGATTTTTATTTTTAATTTGAAGTTTATGGCATTTCTCTCCCCACCAGATCTCCCTACATCCCCTTGTATTTGGAGAATCCATGTTTGCGGGGAGAGGGGGGCTGGGGAAGAGAGAGGGGAAGTTCAGTTTCATTCCACTATTGATCTGTCAGACAAGAACCTAATCAATCTTCTTTATAAGCTATTAAAGCAGAGCAAGAGAAATGAACTCACCTGATACATTCAACATTGATTGCTTCTTTCGAAGAACCGAATGTCAGTCTTATCTGCTACTACAGCTGCGATCCAATTTTTCAGAAACAAGTTTTTCCTCTTGTTAGTTTCCCAAGAAATAAAAGAGAGGGTTTTATGCTCCCCCAACCCCACCCCATCACGATCTTTGTTTTAGCTCATCATGACCATCATCAAGATTCAATAGGGCTCATTATCTTCTGGATTTTATTAGCTACAATGGTGGGATGGTTATGAGCTACTGAGATGTTCTCCCCCCCACAGAAAAAGCCACAATACCTTCCCTACCCGAAGACCACCTAGAACAATGGTGACCATTGTGACACCTTCTGGGTGCTAAGGTAAAGGTAAAGGGACCCCTGACCATTAGGTCCAGTCGTGACCGACTCTGGGGTTGCGGCGCTCATCTCGCTTTATTGGCTGAGGGAGCCGGCGTACAGCTTTCGGGTCATGTGGCCAGCATGACTAAGCCACTTCTGGTGAACCAGAGCAGCACATGGAAACGCCTTTTACCTTCCCGCCAGAGTGGTATCTATTTATCTACTTGCACTTTGACGTGCTTTTGAACTGCTAGGTTGGCAGGAGCAGGGACCGAGCAACGGGAGCTCATCCAATTGCAGGGATTCAAACCGCCGACCTTCTGATCAGCAAGTCCTAGGCTCTGTGGTTTAATAAGAACATATAAGAAGAGACGGCTGGATCAGGCTAATGGCCCACCTAGTCCAGCATCGTGTTCTGACAGTGGCCAAGAAGATACCTGGGGGGAAACCTGCAAGCAGAATTCAAACACAAGTGCCTTCTCCCCTTCTGCAGTTTCCAGCAAATGGAATTCAGAAGCACTGGCTACTTCCAAGCAAGGAGGCAGCTCATAGTCATCACGGCATGATAGTTATATTCTTCATGAATTTGTCCAATCCTCATTTAAAGACCCGGAAACTACAACTAATCCAGAATGCGGCATCTAGACTGGTGACTGGGAGCAGCCACCAAGACCGCATAGTACCAGTCCTGAAAGACCTACATTGGCTCCCAGTATATTTCCGAGCACAATTCAAAGTGTTGGTGCTGACCTTTAAAGCCCTAAACGGCCTTGGTCCAGTATATCTGAAGGAGCGTCTCCACCCCCATCATTCTGCCAGGACACTGAGATCCATCTCCAACGGCCTTCTGGAAGTTCCCTCACTGCAAGAAGTCAAGTTACAGGGAACCAGGCAGAGGGCCTTCTCAGTAGTGGCGCCTGCCCTGTGGAATGCCCTCCCATCAGATGTCAAAGAGATAAACAACTACCTGACATTTAGAAGACATCTGAAGGCAGCCCTGTTTAGGGAAGTTTTTAATGTGTGACATTTTAATGTATTTTTAATCTTTGTTGGAAGCTGCCCACAGTGGCTGGGGAGACCCAGCCAGATGGGTGGGGTGCAAACAAATTATTATTATTATTATTATTATTATTATTATCATCATCATCATCATCATCATCATCATTGCCATCCAAGTGGGTGGCCATCACTGCCTCAAGGAGAGCAGGGGAGTTCCATAGTTAGACTAGGCACTGCTTTAATAATTATTTTCTTTTCCCTGTCTTCCAACGTTCATCTTCCAACGTTCTTCCAACGAAATCTTCCAGCGTTCATCTTCGTTGGATGTCCATGCATGAGAGAGGCAGGAAAAAACTTTTCTCCATCCACTTGCTCCATAACCCTATTTTAAAGGCACAGAAGGTTCTGGCCACCACTAAATACTGAGAAAACACAGGGAGCTTCTGCCAGTCTGAGTTTGTGCTACAGATAAATCCTGAGTGTTTTTGGTTTGTATGCCAAATTATGGATCTCCTGCCACACCCAGAAGCAGCTGGGAAGAGAGAAGAGGAATTTAGGGATATATTTTTAATATTAATAATAATATTTTAGAAATCGTGTGTCTTTGCTTCTCAGTTTGTATTGTGTTATTTTATGCGCTGCGACCTGCTGTTATTTTTTATGGATTATAGTTTAGACATTATTTAAGAGTGAGTTTCTGTTTACTTATTATCTGCTGATATTTAATTTCATTGTGTGCTATTATATTCTAATGGGTTGTTGAATATAACTTAATTTGGTAGAAGTTGTTTATTTCAAAGTTATGCTTCAATTAGGTCATTTTTGTACTGGATCTGATTGCTATAGGGCGAACGGTCTTGTGTACAGCAATATAGAAAGGCGGTATACAAATTATAAATGCAATGAAATGAAATCCTGGGGCAAGAGGAAGTGGGCAGTCTTACTGTTATGTACTGAGTTGAATAGAATCCAAACTGCAGCAGTCTGATTGGTCCTAGAACAATAGGATCCAAATTGCAGCAGTCTGATTGGTCCTAGAACAATGCAGCAGTATGATTGGTTGGCAGGAACCACCCAATCATGCTCCAGATATAAGTGAATCCACAACCTGATTGGCTTACAGTAGAATTCCAGAATTAGCCAATCATGTGCAGCCCATTGTGTAAATAATGTATATAAAGCAGATACTTTGAGGGGACATTCATTCATTCCTCCTCACCACTATGAGCTGAATAAAGAGCATGAAATCACTTTGCGACTCTGAGTATATTTCACTTACTTATTTACATATATATTTTAACACACACACACAAACCGTTGGTTGCAATGAGAGAGAGGAATACTTAGGCCAGCTCCAGGCTGCCATGGAGGGAGTCTCAATCCTGCAGTATCTCCAGAGAGCTTCACCTCCACCCTCTAATGCCCCCATTTCAGGATTTAAAGCTGGCTATTTCTGGCCAGAATTCCACCAGTGGAGGTTTCTGAAGACATAATGGAAGGGCACCTCTGCCCAGTCATAACCATCTCCAAACAGATCCAGGCAACAGGATTGCCCTGCTAGACAACCAAAAAGTCAGACTGGTTATGAGATAGCTCCATGGAGAAAGCTATCAATGGCTACTAGCCATGAAGGCCACACTCTGCATCCACAATTGGAGAGGGGCAATGCTTCTGAATGCCAGTTGATGGAAACCACAGGAGGGGAGAGAAGAAGAAGAGGAGGAGGAGGAGGAGGAGGAGGAGGAGGAGGAGGAGGAGGAGGAGGAGGTTTGGATTTGATATCCCGCTTTATCACTACCCTAAGGAGTCTCAAAGCGGCTAACATTCTCCTTTCCCTTCCTCCCCCACAAGAAACACTCTGTGAGGTGAGTGAGGCTGAGAGACTTCAGAGAAGTGTGACTAGCCCAAGGTCACCCAGGAGCGGGGAATCGAACCCGGTTCACCAGATTACGAGTCCACCGCTCTTAACCACTACACCACTCTTCTGCTTGAATCCTTCTTGCGGGTTTCCCAAATGCATCTGAGAGGAGGATGCTGGACAAGATGGGGCATTGGCCTGATCCAGCAATCTGTTCTTGTGGCCTTATGTTCCTATTAACTATTAGAATGCACTGTATTAGTATATTGTAAAAAGGACCCCTGATGGTTAAGTCCAGTCAAAGGCGACTGTGGGGTTGTGGTGCTCATCTCGCTTTCAGGCCGAGGAAGCCGGCATTTGTCCACAGACAGCTATCTGGATCATGTGGCTAGCATGTCTCAACCGCTTCTGGCACAACGGAAACCAGAGCACATGGAAACGCCGTTTACCTTCCCGCCCCAGCGGTACCTATTTATCTATTTGCACTGGAGTGCTTTCGAACTGCTAGGTTGGCAGGAGCTGGGACAGAGCACTCCGTCATTTGAACTGCTGACCTTCTGATCAGCAAGCCCAAGAGCCTCAGAGGTTTAGACCACAGCGCCACCCGTGTCCTCACTATGTTAATATACGCCATACATGGCCATTGAGCTTTGTTGGCAACAGACAGACAAGTTGTGGAATTACTGTAAAAGAAAAGAAAGGATATTATACACACACACACACATATGGAGCATCTGGGGGGAAAGGAGTCCTTGGGTGCAATTCCAACTCAGCGCTCCCTTTCAGAAGCTTCACTAATGCAGGATAGGAAAGGATTATATTCAACCATATCATGGAGCCAAATAGTGAGATTGCAGTGGAGTTCCCGCTGAGCTTGTTTTATTTTCCTTAATACTAAATTGATTCCTGGAATATTAACTGTGCACACTTTCTCAGAAAACCCATCCATTTGCAATACGTGGATATAATTTCCCCCAGGAAGATATGATGGTGCATTCAAGCTTATGTTTATTTATTGCACACACACACACACACTGTGCAAAAAAAGGGGGGGCAGGGACTCTTCTAAGAGAATGTTTCAGTCAAATTAAATTAATTTCTAATTAATTTTCACTGCTATTTCCGAGAGGAAACCTTTCATCAGCGTCATTTAGGCTTTGAAAATTACAATATTAACTAATAGTAATTAAATAATAATTTATTAATTTCAATCGTTTTAATTATCTCCTCTGATTAAATTACCTGTAAATCAGTTCCACACTGCTTTTGTTATTAATTAGTTAATTTAAGAGTGAACTGCAAAAAAGAAAAGAAAAGAAAAGGAAGAAAACAAGCCTCTTGAGGATTCCTTTATGTTTTGTCTAAACAGGTCAGTGGGAACTATTTCAGAACATCAGCTTGACTTCTCTGATTATTAGATAGATAGATGGACCTCGCATCCGGCTGAATTGATCTTTTGTTTTTAGACACTACTTAGACCACAGGGTTTGAATAGGGGATCGAGCCAGAAGAGCTGATGCGAATTCAATGGGGAAGGATAAAAAAAGAAATCAGAAGTGCAAAATAAATAAATAAAAAGATGTTCCAGGATTACATGCAGCAATATAGCGTTAAATCACCCCTAGCAATTTGGAGTTCTTTTTATTAGCAAAAACAGGATATGCAAAGAAGGGTTAGGACTAATGAGCACAGCAACTCATCTCCAGTAGGTCTTGCCCCCATGAAGCAGTTGCTGAGACTGATGGTCCACAGCTGCCCAGGTCCCCTCCTCTCCAGAGTTTTCCCCCATGCAATCTGAGACTACACGTGTGTGATGTTAGCCTCTCCTCTGCCCTCTTCATGCCTCTCCTGATTCTAGGAGACCTGTGGATAAGGAGCTTGCTGCAGCAGGAAGGGAAGACGCCCTGGCTTCTTCACCAGCTGGACTCATCTCTGCCTTTTGGCCTCCTTCCTCTCCTCCTTGGGACTTCTCTCTGCCACAGACTCCCCCCGCTCACTAAACCCGGATACCTCTTCAGCTTCCAACACCTCCTACCAGTCTTCTCCCTCACCATCATCCCACCTCCAATCCTTGGCTCTGCGCTTTCTTCCCTTGGGGGTTCCCCAGCTGTCTCCTCCAGCATTTCCTCTGTCTCCAACACATGGTTTAAGGAAGGTTTTAAAAAAGGGTGCGAGTGGCGCTGTGGTCTAAACCACTGAGCCTCTTGGGCTTGCTGATCGGAAGGTCAGCGGTTTAAACCCCCGTGACGGCATGAGCTCCCGTTGCTCTGTGCCAGCTCCTGCCAACCTAGCAGTTCGAAAGCACACCAGTGCAAGTAGATAAGTAGGTACCTCTGCGGTGGGAAGGTAAACGGCGTTTCTGTGCGCTCTGGTTTCCATCACGGTGTCTCATTACAACAGAAGCAGTTTAGTCCTGCTGGCCACATGACCCAGAAAGCTGTCTGTGGACAAACTGCCCGGCTCCATCAGCCTGAAAGTGAGATGAGCACTGGAACCTCATAGTCGTCTTTGACTGAACTTAATGGTCCAGGGGTCCTTTACCTTTTTTTTACCTAATGAAGGCTACCAATTAAAGGTTTATAAGGAGCTGATAGTCTAACTCAGTACTGTCCATAGCTGTCAACCTTCCCCTTTTTTGTGGGAAATTCCCTTATTTCAGCGCCGTTTCCCGCGGCTTCCTGCTGCTATCCCGGATTGGTAGATATCCCGTAGACTGTCTCCGGGACAGGTGAGGCTGCTGATCCCTTATTTTCAAATCCTAAAGTTGACAGCTATGGTACTGTCTGCACTAACCGGCAGCTTCTCCCCAGAGCAAGGGTGCTATCTCAGGATGGTGGGTGCCCACTGCCACAACGTGAATGTGCGACATCACACATACACAACTCTGTCTCTGAGTCTGAGACGGCCCCGGAAAAGGGTGTCTCGCTGGCTGGCTGCAAAGGATGGAGCTGAACTGCTTCTCTCTCGGATGCAGTGCTGTTGCTGCCTGCCAACTTTTCTCATTGACTTTGTGGGTGCCCAGCCCCTGCAATTATATTATTGTAGGTGCCCAAGCACTCACGGCTCCCTGTAGTTGGCTCCTATGCCCCAGAGTTTCAAGCAAGGTTCTCATCTGTCCCTACTTGGAGCTGCCAGAAATTGAACCTGCAACATCCCGCAAGCAAATCAGATATGGCAACCATCAGCAACCACGAGGTTGTGCAACTGAGTCTCAGATTATGAGGTATAGTGGTTGGAAGGTGGAATATGGACCTAGGAGAGCAGGGTTCAAATCCCCACTCAGGCATGAAGCTCACTGGGTGTCCTTGCACCCCTCACCATCTTTCAGCCTAAGATGTGAGAAAAAGTTGGGGAGGGGGGAATCAGGTGTGCCAGGTCCTCAGAAAAGAGGTGGAATAACATGTGAAAAAATGAAGAAGAAAAAAGGGATATGATTTACAACAAACTGAAAAAACTGCTTAAATATACCGTATTTTTTCCCTATAAGACTCACTTTTTCCCTCCTAAAAAGTAAGGGGAAATGTGTGTGCATCTTATGGAGCGAATGCAGGCTGCGCAGCTATCCCAGAAGCCAGAACAGCAAGAGGGATTGCTGCTTTCACTGCGCAGTGATCCCTCTTGCTGTTCTGGCTTCTGAGATTCAGAATATTTTTTTTCTTGTTTTCCTCCTCCAAAAACTAGGTGTGTCTTATGGTCTGGTGCATCTTATAGAGCGAAAAATACGGTAACTTCCCCCCAAAAAAACCAGAAGCTTTTTTGCTGGGATTGATAGGAGATGAAATAAGAAAAGCAGATCAGAGATTATTTATGTATGCTACGACTGCCGCCATAATTTTTGTAGCCCCAAAATGGAAAACTCAGGAAATACCAACATTAGTGGAGTGGCAGACAAAAATGGTGGAATATGTAGAATTAGCAAAACTGACCCACAGGATCTGTCACCAAGAGGAATCAAAGTTCAAAAATGAATGGAGTAAATTTGTTGAGTATATAGGTAATAACTGTAGAAGTTTAAAGACTGTAGTAGGATTAAAATAAATTTTGTGATGTTTATAGGATGTTATTAAGAATCTGCGAAAAAAGAGGTAACTCAATATGAAAGCCTGTTGAAAGGAGGGAGGGAAGTCCGCACATGGTAGAGTGTTTAGAAAATAAGTGGATATATGATTATTGAATTTTAGAGTATTTATTTTGTTTGTTTACGTTAAAGAAAACTCTTTTAAAAGCACTTAAAAAAAAGAAGAGAGGTGGAATATAATTGTGATTCACAGAAAAAAATACTATGCTTCCAGATTTTTTGGGGGGTGGTTAATATAGCAAATGGGCCACTGTCAACCATTGTTAATAGCTCACTGGATTTTCCAAGATTAAACCTAGAAAGAAAATATGTGACAATCTAGGGTTGCCATATTTCAAGAGGTAAAATTCCAGTTGTTGAGCTTTCTCAGGGCAATCACCTTGAAAACCCCCAAATCCAGGACATTTGCTTTAAAATGTAAAATTTCCCTGGATGGGCATGTCAGGACCCTGAAAGAGGACATGTCCAGGAATTCCTGGACTTATGGCAACCCTAACAATGGCTAGTACATTGATGTTGAAGGAAACATGTGAAGAACCCAGCTTCTACAATAAACACTCTGAAAGCACTCTTTCTTTAAAGGGTATCCAGGGAAATTCTTGCTGAAATGTTGATACACCTCAAGGTGTGGCATTTTTTTAAAAAAAGAACCCAAGAAACAACTGGCGATTTCCTTTTCGAAAAACATCAAGTGGTTAAAATAAATGGATCTCCTTTTAAAAATGTGCAATGTGTGTTTGCCTTTAAGAACATTATCTATGTCTTTTGTTAAGTGATTTGTAATTGTTTTTAAATTGTTGATCTCTCTTTAATGGTATATTTGCAGCTGTGCGGCTGTTTAAATTCTCATCGCAGAAGCAATTTTTGGATTAACGTAAATTGTTCATCCATCTTGCGGAGCTCTTAAAAAACAGCGAAGAGCAGAGCGGGGGGGAGGCGGGGGAGAGAAAGTACAGCAAAAGGGGGGGAAAGACTCTAATATGCAATTATTAAGAGATGCATTGTGATAACACCTTTAAATATTTATATAGCCACTGATTATATATTAAACAATTCTCACATGAACTCCCTGAAAACCCATTAATATTATTATTAGATTTCAGGCACACCTGCAGACTCTGTTCAAGGTGGGGTCCATTATCCTAGATCCTGTAAAATAAAAACTAAAAAAAACCCCTACATAATTCAAATTCCATCCCATCTCCCGCCATGCCCCAGGTGGCAAAATTCATCGGGCCCAGTAGGCGCCGCAGCTGCTTGAAAGCACCCATGCTCTGATTTCAAAGTTCTGTTGCACCGCACAGAAATAGCTCGTGGAAGCACAATCTTGCTCCATGCTTTCCAATGCTGGATATGTGTCAATTAGGGATGGAAGAGAAATCTTACCCAGTCTGCATTTAAAGGCAGATCTGCCTAATTTTGCACTCTCTCTCTTCGAAACACGACACAGGACGAAACGTAGCTGTCCTAGGCAACAGTGCTGACTCCGTAGAATTGTACAGTTTGAAGGGACCTGACGGTCATCTAGTCCAACCCCCTGCTATGCAGGAATCTCGCCTAAAACAAACCCATGACAGGCGGACATCCAACCTCTGCTTAGAAACCTCCGGGGAAGATGATAGAAGATGATAGAATACTTGGAACTTGCAAAAATGACTGAGAGAATAAGGGACATTCAAACCAGAAAGTGTGTGTAGAATGGATAACATTTAAAGAATATCTAAAACAATATTGTGAAAATGCAAATCTCCTGACAGGTCTTGGCTGAATCTTGAATATTAACGGAAACTATAAATGTAGAATTTTTTATGGATATGTAACAGATATAACGGGACGTGGGTGGTGCTGTGGGTTAAACCACAGAGCCTAGGACTTGCCGATCAGAAGGTCGGTGGTTCGAATCCCTGCGACGGGGTCCCTGCTCGGTCCCTGCTCCTGCCAACCTAGCAGTTTGAAAGCACGTCAAAGTGCAAGTAGATAAATAGGTACCGCTCCGGCAGGAAGGTAAACGGTGTTTCCATGTGCTGCTCTGGTTTGCCAAAAGTGGCTTGGTCATCCTGGCCACATGACCCGGAAGCTGTCTGCAGACAAATGCTGGCTCCCTCGGCCAATAAAGCGAGATGAGTGCCGCAACCCCAGAGTTGGTCACGACTGGACCTAATGGTCAAGGGTCCCTTAACCTTCACTTTAACAGATATAACAGGAAATGAGTAAAGGTTAAGAATGTGTAGAAAGCACAATGAGGTGAATCAGAAGTCAAAAGTGTGTGTGATGTTAGACGATGTGTTGTTAGTTCATGTTTACAGTGGTACCTCAGGTTACAGACGCTTCAGGTTACAGACTCCGCTAACCCAGAAATAGTACCTCGGGTTAAGAACTTTGCTTCAGGATGAGAACAGAAATCGTGCGGTGGCATTGCGGCAGCAGCGGGAGGCCCCATTAGCTAAAGTGGTACCTCAGGTTAAGAACTGTTTCTGATGTGCTACCTCAGGTTAAGAACAGGTTAAGAACAGTTTCCATTCCCTCTTAAGGAGCAGACATGTGGAACTGTTGCGTGTCACGTCTGTTTACATTCCAGCACAGCTTGCTGGGAACTTCCGTTGTGTATAGCTTTTCCTTTTCCTGTTCTCTCTGAGAAGGTGAGCGAGAGAGACGACATGTTCCTTTGTCCTGATTCATGATTAATAAATCTGTAGTTGTAGTATGCTTCCACAAGCCTCACGCCTATTCTGTGTGTGCAGTTCGCTCTAATGATAGTGTGCCCTGGCTCTGAAGCCTGGGTCGTTGATTTACATCAGAGCAGGGGCTGATGGTCTTCGCAGCAGGAAGACTGGAAGGAGACGACCCAGCTGGGGCTAGCCAGCTGGCCTCCCTGCCCTCTGCATGTCTACAGTTTCAGGTTAAGAATGGACCTCCAGAACGAATTAAGTTCTTAACCCGAGGTACCACTGTAGTTGTCATTGAGGTATTGGCTTTGTTTGTCTGTGTTGTTATATGTAAATTATTTTACAATGAAGTTTAAAAAAAAATCTCCAGGGAAGGAGAGCCCACCACCTCCCAAGGTAGTGCGGTCCACTTTAAGCAGCTCTTACTGCCAGAAAGTTCTTCCTGATGTTTAGTCGGAATCTCCTAAACATTAGGAAGAACTTCCTGACAGTAAGAGGTGTTGGATACAGAGAGCTCACACAACTACAGTTCCCAGCACCCTTATAACATTACTACAGTGTTGGGAAACTGTGTACGTGCAGCTACTGTCACAGAGTCAATTAAGGTTTGGCAGATAGCCAGAAGGCAATCTGAAGGAGTAAGTCTGCCTGGTGATAACAGAGACATGGAGACTGCTCCCTGATTGGTCAAGCTCTCTCAAGGGAGTGATAATTAATGGCCTACTAACTGGAATGTGTTAGTTCAATATTTCAGTGTTCAGAGTTCTGTGTCAGTCGTGTCAGAGAGAGCTGGCAAAAGATCCGTGTTCTGTTCCTGTAAATAGTCCACTGTATATAATAAAAACCTAACTACAAGTTCCTGGTTCCTGCTTCATCTATCCTGTTTGCAGCCAAGTTGCCAATTGCTTCCGTGGATTTTACTCTGCTAGGTCTGGCTAAGGTCCTGCAACTAGTCAGAAAGTTGCAAAACACCAAATAGGTTTCACCAATTCCCAGGATTGTCCGTGATTATTAAAGTGCTGTGAAAGGTACGCTGTGCATTTGAACCTTCGTTCTTAAATATTACAACACGTTGGGTCTGGTGGGGTGCAGATTTATACAAACTACCTTGGGAATACATCCCATTCAATGGACCTTACTTCAGAGTCAGTACATAAGAATTCACTACCAAAAAGTCCAAAGAGATTCTGGTTTTTAAGAACAAATGCTTTGCACCGCAATCAATAGGACTTACTGCCAAGTAATATATCGGGAGCCGAGGTTGTTAGTAAGCCCTCTGGTTTTGCCAAAGAGGAACGTCATTTATTTGTGTTCCACTTGCTGGGTTAAAAAAATATGGGGGGGGGAAATCTGGCCTAAGCCACATCCTTTGTTTACACACAAATACGTTATTGATTTAGAACAGCTCATTCATTTGCTTGAGAACGTCTAGATCTGAAATTGATCTCCAGTTTTAAGCCGTGTGTCCTATGAACCTGAGAGTCTTGTGCAACTTAAAAGGGTAATTAAAATAAAATAAAATAGAGCAAAATGGGGAAATGCAAAATAATAACGATGATCAAAGAAGAGGGAGCAGGGGAGGGGAAGCACTGGGGGAAGGGAATGCAAAAACCAAACAGCTCAAGAAGATGCCTGGAAGACTTGAGATGTGATGAATATCTTCAGTTCTTATTTTGGGGGGCAAAAATCATGCATTTGCAAATTGTTGCACAGAATATAGTAACAGTAATTGAGTTTCAGATGGGAATCTATCCCAGGCCTGAGATACCGCTGAAGAATCGAACCCGCTATGTTGCGCAATGCTGTCTTTTTGCTTTCTAAAATGAATGGAATCCCCATACAAAGCAAAAGCAGGCATTGAATACCACTGAGATGAGGGTGAAATCTAAGCCAATAAGACTCAAGCCTGCTCTGTGATCTTCAGATGAATCATATAATCATAGTTGGGAAGGTACCTCAACCATCATCTAATTCAATCCCCTGCAAAACAGGAATCTCAACTAAAGCACTCAAGACAGATGCCCATCCAACTTCTGCTTAAAACCTCCAAGGAAGGAGAGTCCACAATCTCCCGAGGAAGACCGTTCCACCATCAAACAGCTCTTAACATCAGAAAGTCCTTCCTGAAAGCTTGTTCCCTCTTCCATGTGACAGCCCTTAAGATATCTGAAGATACCTATCATATCTCCTCTTTTCCAGGCTAAGCATCCCCATCTCCCTCAAACCGTTCCTCACAAGTCTTGGTTTCCAGATCCTTGACCATCTTGGTCACCCACTCCTGCTTGTTAACATCTTTCTTAAATTGTGGTGCCCAGAATTGGACACAATATTCCAGGTGTGGTTTGACCAAGGCAGAACAGAGTGGTACTATTAACTTCCTTTGAAGTAATAGTAAGAACAGGGCTTTTTTGTAACAGTCACCAGTACAGAGTACTGTCCCCAGTGCCGGATTTACGTACAAACTAAACAAGCTATAGTCATAACTTGGGTAAAATGTGCTTCAGGTTGAGCGTTTGCAGGTTATGCTCTGTGGCAAACCGGAAGTAACGAAGCACGTGACTTCCGGGTTTCGCCACTTGCACATGCGCAGACACTCAAAATGACGTTGCGCGCATGCGCGTAAGCGGCGAATCGCAACACGCGCAGACGTGGGTTGCGTTTGCTTCAGGATGTGAATGGGGCTCCGGAATAGATCCCGTTCACATCCAGAGATACCACTGTATAGCTTAGGACCCCACTCTCTTGGAGGGCCCCAACAAATATAAAGGGGAAAAAACAACTGGATGTACATTTCCAAAATATAAGATAAAAAACAAATGAAATAAAATCTACAGACAGCAACAGTGGTTTGCATTGTGTAGGCTCCTATGATGTAAGTAATGGGCCCCGCCTGCTAGCCTGCTCCCTAAAATATCACTGGTTTGCTTATTTCTATATCAATGATAAAACACATATTTTGTTATGTGCAAATGGCTTTAGATACCAGTTAGGTCCATAAATTACCATATAGCATATATTCAACACAAAGAAACAGCAACAACTGGTTGTTGACAAAGGACAGCTGGACATATAAAGGACCCCATTACCTTCAATAGCTTAGGGCCTCATCAAACCTAAATCTGGCCCTGACCGTCCTCCGCCTTTTATTTTTGCTGCCCATGGCAGCCCTTGTGTACTGGCACATAGCACTCTTATCAAAATATAGAATCACAGAATTGTAGAGCTGGAAGGAACAACGAGGGTCATCTAGTCCAACCTGCAATGCAGAAATAAAGTACCAGCCCCTCATTTTTTACCCCAAAAAGCAATGGTAAACAGTATGGTGGAATGTTAGGAACTGGGACACACACAATGACAGACACACAATGAAGCTTCACAAAATTGTGGTGACAAAGTTGATCATCTCCCTTCCTTGCTCTTGCTTCCACAAAACCGGCGATTCCTTGATATTTTCCAAACAACTTTGCAACATCTCTCCCCCCCCGCCCCCCGTTTAAGTTAAAAAGAATGGAAAATAGTGCCCATGGGAGAAATAAAGAATGTGTGTGTGTTAGGCTAAACCTCTAATAAATCACATCGTTAAACCCTTTATGATTTCCCCCTCCTTTTAATTACATCACGGGAAGAATCTCTTTTCAAAAATAATAATAATTGCACTTTAAACATTTCTTTAGAAGCACCGAACAAGACATTAATAAGAAAGTGAAAAGATAAGCAGAAAAGCAGTCAGTGAAAAATTCTATATTTGTATTATAAAGGCATTGTTTTCACTGCTGGCACCTTATTTTTCAAGTACATAAAGAGAATGCAAGCGAGAGCAGGGTGAGACAAAGATCAATGCTGAATGTATTACCTGGCAGTGGTCAGACTCAGTTTAATAAGAAAAGAATTGATCCATTAAGCTAAACCTAATTCTTCGCCGAAAATGGTTGAAATCTATTCTTTATATTGCTAGCTTCATAAAGACCTATAATATTTGGAAGAAACAACCCGGTGCTGGGTTTAATCTGATTAAACGTATTGCAAAATATACTTAACAAGAATCTATCAAGTTGTTAATGATCGCTATTAATAGCAAACAATTTTTGTATAGAATTCTTTTATTCTTATTATTATTGTTATCAGAGATGTCAGCAAAATACGATGATGTGGAATGCGGAGGGGGAAAGGAGGGAGGGAGGGAGAAAGAAAAGCCTTTGCAGTAATTTGTAACAGCTACAATTGCAGGCCTAAAACCTTCACCTACAAGACCTAAGTAATTTATTTCATCAATCCAGTTTCTAACACAAAGCGAAATTTGATTCATAAAGTATTTGAGTGCCGGCCATTAACACCTACCAGCAAAGTTCAGAGGGGAGGAACAACTGTTTATAGCCAGGGCAGCGCAGAGCAGCATAGGACGAGAATGATGGAAAATGTTTTCACCTTCTCGACCAAGGATGATTGAAAGTGTTTTCACCTTGCCAACAAAACTTTCAGAACCATTCTGAAGGGCAGTGTGGTCATTTTGATTTTGAGCATTTCTCGGACGATGGAAATTTATGGCACCTACAGTTCTTCGCAGGACACGGGTGGCGCTGTGGGTTAAACCACAGAGCCCAGGACTTGCCAATCAGAAGGTCGGCGGTTCGAATCCCCACAACAGGGTGAGCTCTCGTTGCTCGGTCCCTGCTCCTGCCAACCTAGCAGTTCAAAAGCACGTCAAAGTGCAAGTAGATAAATAGGTACCGCTCTGGCAGGAAGGTAAACGGCGTTCTGGTTCGCCAGAAGCAGCTTAGTCATGCTGGCCACATGACCCGGAAGCTGTATGCCGGCTCCCTCGGCCAATAAAGCGAGATGAGTGCCGCAACCCCAGAGTCGGCCACGACTGGACCCTTTACCTTTACCTTACGGTTCTTCGCAGGATTAGAAGCCAGGACCTTTTCGGTGGTGGCTCCACATGGGCGGAGGAAAGATGGACAACTGTTCCCCACAGCTGGAAGTTGTGGCATGCCCTCCAATTGGTTCCAGGTTTCCCCAGTGTGTGTGTGTGTGTGTGTGTGTGTGTAAGAGAGAGAGAGCTGTCATTTTAACTTCCCACAAAGCCCTGATAGGAAGATCTTCTGCTTCCCTCACCCCACCCTGCCAATTCAGTTCTCCACATTTCAATATCGGCTTGTGGTGCATACTTTTCTTAAGACGTCGTGAAAATCCACCAGTGTTTCACTGCTAATTTCTCCTAACATCCTTCTATTGCAGTAGCCCAATTCTGTATTCTCACGTATCCCAATAATTAAAGGGTGACCCAGGAAGCTGTAAGCAGAGAGTGCTCCTCATGCATCAGCTCTTAGGGGCCGAGCCACTTTGGGGGAGCCCCCAATTGTTTTTAGAGCCTGTGTGGTATAGTGGTTAGGAGCGGCGGACTTGTAATCTGGTGAACCAGGTTCGCTTCACCGCTCTTCCACATGCAGCTGCTGGGTGACCTTGGGCTAGTCACACTTCTCTGATGTCTCTCAGCCCCACTCACCTCTCAGAGTGTTTGTTGTGGGGGAGGAAGGAAAGAATGTTAGCTGCTTTGAGACTCCTTAGGGTAGTGATAAAGCGGGATATCAAATCCAAACTCTTCTTCTTCTTCTTCTCAATGTTCAGAGGGCGTTTGGCTCTGCCCCGAGGCTCCTCGCAACATCATACGAACAATGTCAGGACGTCGCGCCCAGCCCCCTCAATCATCTTGAGATGGCACCCCTGCCTGGCAGTTTTCCTAAACTGCCATGCACTGACACCAGCACTGATCCTTGGGGTTTGGAGACAGAGTCTTTAGCCAGCTGGCCAAAGGCAGTGAATGGGAATGTGACAGCAGGCTAGTTTTCACAAAACTTTGCCCTTCCCTCTGTCCTCCACCCAGACCCTGCAAATTTCCCTATTTTCCAAGGGCAGTCCCGGATTTACAGAAGCCATCCTGGTTTCCGATTCAATGCTGGAATGTCCCGTTTTTCCTTAGGACGCCCCTATTTTCATCCAAGAATTGATAGAGGCCAAAGAGTTATGTGATCCCCGACCTAAGGAGATAAGGAACTGTACAACCTTTAGAAGACATCTGAAGGCCGCGCTGTATAGGAAAGGTTTTTTTAATATTATTTTTCATGTTTTAATATGTTTTTATATGTGTTTCTGGGACGTGGGTGGCACTGTGGGTTAAACCACAGAGCCTAGGACTTGCCAATCAGAAGGTCAGTGGTTCGAATCCCCGCGACGGGGTGAGCTCCCGTTGCTCGGTCCCTGCTCCTGCCAACCTAGCAGTTCGAAAACACGTCAAAGTGCAAGTAGATAAATAGGTACCGCTCCGGCGGGAAGGTAAACGGCGTTTCTGTGTACTGCTCTGGTTTCGCCAGAAGCAGCTTAGTCATGCTGACCACATGACCCGGAAGCTGTACGCCAGTTCCCTCGGCCAATAAAGCAAGATGAGCGCCGCAACCCCAGAGTCGGCCACGACTGGACCTAATGGTCAGGGGTCCTTTAGCTTTATATGTGTTTCTATATATGTTGCCCCTGGGGCAACCCAAACAGATGGGAGGGGTATAAATAATAAAATTATTGTTATGGTTATGGAATGGGACGTCCCTATTTGAAGGCAGCCCTGTTTAGGGAAGTTTTTAATGACTGGTGTTTTAATGTATTTCTAATCTCTTGTTGGAAGCTGCCCCGAGTGGCTTGGGAAACCCAGCCAGATGAGCGGGGTATAAGTAATAAATTATTATTATATATTATCATTATTATTTTCATTGGAGAAATGTCAGAAGGTAGGCAAGATGCACTCTCAGAGTTCCAAGACACTTTCCAGCCAGGCAAAAATATCAGGCCTAAAAGCAGGGATAGTGAGAAGGGGCGTGGCCTGGGGAGCCTTCCAAGGGCCGGAGATAGGACTGGAGGGCCGCATCCAAACGCCCTATGGAGCTGCTTAGATTCTAAGGGACGCCATTTGCTTACTTTCGTACTTTGCTCGACAGCTAAATAACGGACTTTGCCTTACAGCCCTCGTAACGAGTGTGGCGTCCGCTTAAAGAAACTGGAGCACGGCGGCAGAAGGATCAATTGGGCAATTGTTCTTTATAGACACAAGATATAGCTGTTTGCTAATGCAGAAAACAAAGGAGAAAAATAGTGCCGAGACAAAAGGCTTTGCGGGGCTGCTAAATAAGAGGCCATAACCGAAGATCGGAGCTCTAAATATTTTTCTTCTAAAATTATCCAAGACCTGCCGGAGAAAATGACGTTGCCCTTTAACATGGGAAGTTATGTAGCCATATCTAGCAATAAGTCAGAGTATCATAGGAAGCTGCCTTATACCGAATTTGACCAGTGGTTCATCCATGTTGTTATTACCTACAGCAGCTGTATAGAGGGGATTTCATTACTCTTCCATTTTGCCGCGATCAGAACTCTTGCTGCTGTGGTCGCATATAAAAAGATACCCTTCCTTTTTTGCGGAATATCCGAATCTGTTATTCCCAGGAGGTAGGCCTCTGGTTTTTTATTGAAAGAGATCTTTAGCATTTTTTGCAGTTCTGCATGGATACTCTCCCAGAATACCTGTATTTTCCTACATATCCACCACATATGGTAGAAAGTTCCTGAGTCTCCGCATCTCCAACAATTACATGACACATTTTTATACATTTTTGAAAGTTTCCATGGTGTTAGGTATCACTGGTGTTGCATTTTCTCTCTAGTCATGTAACAATTTGTGAATTTCCAATTGATCTTCCATAAGTTTTCCCATTGGGCCATGGTTACTGAATGGCCAAAATCCTGAGACCACCTCACCATTGCCACTATTGGCTATTAATTTCAATGGGTTTACTCTGAGTAGGACTAGCCTTGACTGCAACCTGTAGGTCAAGTGATGGAGTCTGTCTCTGCAATCACACCCAGCATTCACTTTACCCCTGGCAAATGTCTGAAAAGAGCTTCTGTCTCAGCTCGGTGCTGGATAAACTGCTCAGGTACCCAAGAAGGATCCCCAGGGATTCGACTTGGGGCTGGTTGAGAAACCTCCGTGGGCCAGATTGATCTCTAGGTCAACAGTTGCATACAGACAAAATGGAACGGTAGAAATGATTTGATCCAATGCTTGGAAGTGAAAGAAACAAAGGAGAAAAACGGTGCGGCTAACAGTAATAAATCTGTGACACCATGATTAGAACCAGAGGAGAACTTGGGAGCTTTTGATTCTGAACAGTAATGAAAATCTCATTTTGATCAATTTAGACAGTCAGTTATTCAAGGGGGGGCGGGTTCGCAAGAGGAAGATCCGCTACCCCCTAGCTTTGCAATCAGGGTCTAGCGTTGCTGTAGCTTTTGATGAGCCCGTTCCTAGAAATCAAGGAATTTATGAATCGTTAAAACATGCCTCTGACAATGCTCTTTTGAATGCCATTCAAGGGAGCTGCAAAGTTTAGCACCACTGCATGAATGTGAATGCAGCGTGAGAAACAAGTTCCATTGTGGCTTCTCTCGCTGCTGACAGACCCTCGACTTCCCCAGCTAAATAGTGGGAGCAGGCAAGTCTTTAGCATATGCGCTGCCGGGGTGCAAAGATCCACCCAGCACCCCCAAATTTAGTTGTGAGCGCCGTTGTTGAGTCTGCCAAGCACCGCTGTTGTGAATGACATCTTTGGGAAGAAGAAGAAGAAGAAGAAGAAAAAGAAGAAGAAGAGGAGGAGGAGGAGGAGGAGGAGGAGGAGGAGGAGGAGGAGGAGGTTCACAGCAACCTTTGAACAACACCTCCCATCAGCCTCAGTCAGAATGTTGGGAAGGGCCATAGCTGTATGCTAGAGCATCTTCTTTGCAAACAGGGCCAGAAATGTCCCGTCTGAAATCCTATAGAGCTGCTGTCAGTCAGAGTGGACAGTACCAAGCTAGAGGACCAATGGTCTGACTCAGTATAAGTCACCGTCCTATGTTGCAATAATTTTCCTTGTCACTACCTTCCTCACCTTTGCAGAGAAGTGCGTGAATCCTTGGGTGGGATAGGTGCCCAGTGGCTCTGTGTGTGTGTGTGTGTGTGTGTGTGTGTGTGTGTGTGCATTTATCTACCTATATGTATGTGAGAGTAAGGGAGACTAATAAAATAAGAATTATGCACCGTGCGTGTATTCTTTACCTGTCAAAAATCACTTAGTTCTTGACAATTTCCGCGTAAAAATAAACAGTAGATTTACTCTTTATCCTAACAGACAGGATAGACATATTTATACACGCAGGTTTTCCTACACTGCTTTGTCTCGGAAATATTTATCATTATAAAAGGCAAAAGATGACATCCCATAATGCTCCCTCTTAGAGTAGTTAACACTGCGGGGAACAGATCTGTCTTTGTCTTCAAACTCCATTACCATAAAAAGAGCAGTAAATGAAATCTAACAGGTACACTTACAGACCAATAAACGGGTGCTGACCACAAACATGCCTTCTGTTATGGCTGCCATTGGATGCCATTGTCTCAACAGCCAAACAAGCACCCCTGCTTTAGTCCCATAAGGGCTGTGAGAGCATCTGATTTTGCATCCGATTACCAATTTATAGGGATACGGGTGGCACTGTGGGTTAAACCACAGAGCCTAGGACTTGCCAATCAGAAGGTCAGCGGTTCAAATCCCTGTGACGGAGTGAGCTCCCATTGCTCGGTCCCTGCTCCTGCCAACCTAACAGTTCGAAAGCACGTCAAAGTGCAAGTAGATAAATAGGTACCGCTCTGGCGGGAAGGTAAACGGTGTTTCCGTGTGCTGCTCTGGTTCACCAGAAGCAGCTTAGTCATGCTGGCCACATGACCCGGAAGCTGTATGCCGGCTCCCTTGGCCAATAAAGCGAGATGAGCGCTGCAACCCCAGAGTCATCCGCGACTGGACCTAATGGTCAGGGGTCCCTTTACCTTTACCTATACCAATTTGGAATCCTCAAAACAAAAGCCCCCAAAATTCCCAGGTTTTATTCTCTTCCAAGGATGGTATGGGACTAGGGGGTAAGCAAATCTGTCACATTCGGTTTCTCAGTTTGCAATTAGTACTCATTTTGAAAAAGTCTTCATCAAAATTCATCAGCATCTTAGTACGCATTGATCCTAATACACACATTCTTGTGTGCAGCTTTGCCTAGTAATTACGTATTTTTTGCAAGGCATTTCCCCTCTGACCTAATGCATTTTGGGATCTTATTTTCTCCAGCGTAGGCACACGATCCCCTCGTACATGCGTTCTTTCGGTGTGCATTATTTTGTTGCAGAACGTCATTGCAAAATTCAGAGAGGTGCAAATTTCACAGGATGGTTGCGTTTCAGGAAGTGTGAATTAGGTGGATTCACCTTTTGGTGTGAACTAAATCTAATTTCTCTCCCCTTCATGGAGGAGACATCAGCCTTAGACTCCTCTTGCACCTCCCCACGCCACATTAAGTAACTTTTTCCTTAAGTGCTTATTTAGGACATTTTCAATCCAGTCCATTCTGGCTGGGATCAGCTGCCATCCACTTCCTCCTCTGCCAGAACTATGCCCATCAGCAGACAAATTCACCTGGCTGCATCTGGGGACAGGTAGCATGGGCCACTCCCATCATTTTAGCTCCTTCTCTCAGAGAATTGTCTCCCTAGTAGCCATTCCGGCTGGTCAGCATAATGGATAGAGGAACCTAATTCAAAATTCCCAGACTAAGACCCTGATAAGAATGCAGTTATCCTTTGGACTACCCCAAATGTGCAACTCTCATTTTTTAAACAACAACAACAACAATAAACCTGTGTATTTTAGAGAAAAATCAGAAAAGGAGAATCTTAAGGATGGAATTAACATGCATTATGTTTGGTGGTCTCTGGTTCCTCTTGCCCTTCGAAATCCTCGGTCCACATACTGCTTGAGCCTTCCTTGTAGAATTTTAAACATAAATCCCTAGCCGGAATTAAGATTGCCGGAAGAAATATCAACAACCTCAGATATGCAGATGACACAACCTTGATGGCAGAAAGCAAGGAGGAATTAAAAAACCTTTTAGTGAGGGTGAAAGAGGAAAGCGCAAAATATGGTCTGAAGCTCAACATCAAAAAAACGAAGATCATGGCCACTGGTCCCATCACCTCCTGGCAAATAGAAGGGGAAGAAATGGAGGCAGTGAGAGATTTTACTTTCTTGGGCTCCATGATCACTGCAGATGGTGACAGCAGTCACGAAATTAAAAGACGCCTGCTTCTTGGGAGAAAAGCAATGACAAACCTAGACAGCATCTTAAAAAGCAGAGACATGACCTTGCCAACAAAGGTCCATATAGTTAAAGCTATGGTTTTCCCAGTAGTGATGTATGGAAGTGAGAGCTGGACCATAAAGAAGGCTGATCGCTGAAGAATTGATGCTTTTGAATTCTGGTATTGGATGAGACTCTTGAGAGTTCCATGGACTGCAAGAAGATCAAACCTATCCATTCTGAAGGAAATCAGCCCTGAGTGCTCACTGGAAGGACAGATCCTGAAGCTGAGGCTCCAATACTTTGGCCACCTCATGAGAAGAGAAGACTCCCTGGAAAAGACCCTGATGTTGGGAAAGATGGAGGGCACAAGGAGAAGGGGATGACAGAGGACGAGATGGTTGGACAGTGTTCTCGAAGCTACCAGCATGAGTTTGACCAAACTGCAGGAGGCAGTGGAAGACAGGAGTGCCTGGCGTGCTCTGGTCCATGGGGTCACAAAGAGTCGAACACGACTAAACGACCAAACAACAACAATGTTTGGTGGATCATGTTTTCTGCATGGCCATCTCTACCACTGAACAGGTTAGCAACAGTGCCCCTAATATTCCTCTTGGTTCTCTAAGCCAGCCTGCTGCCATCAGGTACATTGGAGGATACTTTCCCATTGCCAGCATTGAGCTGAGATTCAGCAACTAATCCATCCATACTCTGCACAGTTTGGAGAGGGGATCTTGTCCTTCACCTTAGGTAGTAAAGAGTGGCTCTCTCACACACAGAGAGAAAACCCTTTGGCATAATATCCTGGGCACAATGCTATGTGTGTTTACTTTGAAGCAAGCCCCAGTGAGTTCAGTGTGACCTATTTCAGCTTAGACACGCACAGGGTTGTGTTGTTTAAGTAAGTTTAACCGGGGCCACCAAGAAGTGGACCGTCAGTGTGGTGTGATGGTTCAAGTGTTGGACTAGGATGTGGGAGAGCAGGGTTCAAATCCCCTTTTAGCCATGGAGCTCACTGGATGACCTTGGGCCAATCACCATCTCTCAGCCTAAGAGATGCAGACTCTGCGTTTTCCTAAAAGAAGAAGAAGGAGGAGGAGAAGAAGAAGAAGAAGAAGAAGTCATCTCTAGCACTTCTAGAAAGAAAGTTATGAAGCAAAATATGCAAGAATCCTTCTAATTGTTTTATGAGAGATTAGTCAGCCTGGCTGCTTCTACCTTTCAGTGTTTTTAGCCAACGAGTGAAATCAGAGCTGTGATTGATGAGTGAATGGCCTGGACACCAAGCAATAGGGGGCTGTTTCCCCCTCCCTTTTAGGAGAAGAAGAAGAAGAGGAGGAGGAGGAGGAGGAGGAGGAGGAGGGGGAGGAGGAGGAGGAGTTTGGATTTGATATCCCGCTTTATCACTACCCTAAGGAGTCTCAAAGCAGCTAACAATCTCCTTTTCCCTTCCTCCCCCACAACAAACACTCTGTGAGGTGAGTGGGGCTGAGAGACTTCCGAGAAGTGTGACTGGCCCAAGGTCACCCAGCAGCTGCATGTGGAGGAGCAGGGAAGCGAACCCCGTTCACCAGATTACGAGTCCACCGCTCTTAACCACTACACCACGCTGGCACCTTTCCTGCTTCTGTCTCATTTCCTAGTCATAGAAGCCTCCAAAATTTGCCCCTCCTTTTTCCTAGTAACCAGGACGCATCGTTCCTGTGGTGGGCTCATCGGAGATCAGTGATTCCCTGGAAGGTATACTGCTACGCAATAAACACACAAATAAACGTGACAACTTTGCAAAGATGCTCAAGCATGTCTCCTGAGACCAGCCACTCATTAAGAACTCACTGCATTGTGATCTTATAGTGTAATAATAAACATCTCCCGGTATGCCCCACAGAGGACCTTAAGGTCCATAAATAGCAACACTCTAGAGGTCCTGGGCCCTAAGGAATTCAGCTTAGCCTCAACCAGAGCCAGGGCCTTTTCAACACTGGCCCCGGCCTGGTGGAACGCTCTGCCTCATGAGACCAGGGCCCTGCAGGATCTGATTTCTTTCTGCAGGGCCTGTAAGACAGAGTTGTTCCGCCTGGCCTTTGGCTTGGAGTCAATTTGATTCCCTCCCCTCTTTCTTTTTCCTTTCTCCTCCTGTGATGAGGCTGCATTGTTTTAATGTTTTAATGTTGTATTTTAATCTTGTTTTTAAGTTATATTCCTTCAACTTGTTTTTATTATTGGTTGTTAGCCGCCCTGAGCCCGGCCTTGGCTGGGGAGGGCGGGGTATAAATTAATTTATTATTATTATTATTATTATTATTATTATTATTATTATTATTATTAT